>JASTVB010000013.1:0-276440 GCA_031125705.1 Saccharomycopsis babjevae | reverse complement strand
TGAAGATGATCAAACTACTGATGCTTCTGCTAATAAAGCTACCAACTTTATTGAGAAACCGCATTTTTCTTCACATTATGAGCCCGCATTACCTGGGAGATTATGTTATCAAATATCTTCAGTCTATAGGCTAAGCTGATGCTATGCTACGCTTAGTTGAGGCTATGGTATAGAAAGGAGCTGTACCTGAAAAGATTTGCAATGACTAAGTAATGAAGGATATGAGGATATAGATTTCATTTAAAGAGATGTTCTTGAAGAAATGAAAGAAAAAGAAGCAGAACAGATAGATATAGAACAATTAATTAATAAATACAGTTTATCTCTCTCAAATCAGAATGACTATTAACATTTTTAGTGATTCTGATAACGAGCAAGTATCACTACATAGTCAGAAAGATACTAAGTCTCGACAATAACAACATTACATAAAAGAGCAAGATTTTCTTTAGAATAATATACCAAATATATTACTCTCAAACCAACACGACTAATAAAATCGTTACAGTGGCCGAGTGGTTAAGGCGATGCCCTGCTAATTTATTTCTGAATAGCTGTTAGGCATTGGGTTTTACCTGCGCAGGTTCGAATCCTGTCTGTAACGTTTTTTTTTTTTAGTTTATTTTCTTGGAAAATTAGAATTCTATCGCTGACATATACACAGAGCAAATAGTATTCATAGCATAATTACAGTTTAACTGAGAAATAAATTGTATCAGCGTTGACTAAATAATTTGTATAAATGTCTTTATATTGTCTGTCACTTTTCAATTATCGGTGCATTGAGCAACAATAGCAACATCAAGCAAGAAAATATTTTCATATGTAATTGAGGTAAGTACCACCTCTTAATAAAGTTTTTGCCGCAGCAAAAATCTTTTATGGCAAACAATAATTTGAGATTCGTTTTTCTGTATTGCATTTGGTTTGTCTCTGTCTGTAACTCGGATGCTTTCTTTCCCCTCAGGTCAGGACACCTGTTCTACCAAACGCACTTTTGTGCTACTAAATAAACAGCAGATACAGCGGTACAAAAAGCAGGTGTAAAGAATCCACCATTATATAAATAAGGACATTTTGACGTATTAGAAATGATAGTTATGTAAATACAACGATTCGAAGTATAAAAATAAATCAATACTGCTCTCTAATTAAGCATAATCAAAATTTTGTGAAAACATTAAGAGCTCATACATCATAACATACTAAGTTCTTTTTGTATGCAAAAAGCGCACAGACTAACTTCAACGGCTCTCTAAACTTAGTTCTTCTCGCGACTGGCGTTTTAGTCCGTTATATGTTCCTGTATGCATTGATGCAACTGAGCATATCTATATAAAGATACAAAGTTCCAAAGTTTTTTTAGGTATTAAATTTATTTGAGATATCCAACGGCATGTTCAAATACACTAGATCAATCATCCCTAAGTTGAACATGTCTACTTATCTGTCGAAGAACATGTTTTCCCATAAGAGCTGGCTTAAAGAAGTCAAAGACAAAAAGTACCCAGCTAAACAACATGTTTCCAATGTCAAAACTCATTTCCTTTCAAAAAGTTCTGAACTTACTGCTGATCAGACCTTCTTTTTTATCAGCGGTGAGAAATTGACCTTATATCCTTACTCTGACCAAAATCCTCCTTTCAGACAAAATAGATATTTCTACTACATTACAGGATGTAACATTCCTGGCGCCCATGCTTTGTACTCCCTTAGAGATGAAAAGTTAACATTATTTTTACCTGATGTAGATAAAGAAGATATCATGTGGAGTGGTCTCCCAATTAGTCCAGAGGAAGCTCTAAATAAATTTGATATTGATGAGGTCAAATACGCTGTTGATTTGGAACATACTCTTCGTGAAATTGCCTTATCCAAGAACACAATTTTGACTACAGATTTGAATGGTGCAAATAACGAATACACACAATACCTTGTGCCAGATAATTCTGATTTTTTTTATGCTTTAGATGAATCAAGATTAATCAAAGATAATTATGAACTTGCCTTGATGAGACATGCTGCTCAAATTACTGATAACTCTCATTTAGCAGCAATGAAAGCTACACCAATCGAAGAGAATGAAGGTCATATACATGCAGAGTTCATTTATCATTCCATTAGACAAGGCTCAAAACATCAATCTTACGACCCAATCTGCTGTTCTGGTCCTAATTGTGGGACATTACATTATACCAAAAACGATGAGGATTTATTGAGCAAAGAAAGTGTGCTTATCGATGCTGGTGCAGAGTGGGAAAATTATGCCAGTGATGTCACTAGATGCTGGCCAATTAATGGCAAATGGTCTAAAGAACATTTGAATATATATAATATTGTTTTAAAAATGCAATTAGAAACTTTGAAGAAAATTAAAAATGGTCAAAGCTGGGAAGAGTTACATTTGTTGGCTCATAAGATCATGATCGAAGAATTTTTAAAACTAGGTATTTTCCATAATGGTAATCAGGATGAAATCTTCAAAAGTGGTATCTCAGGAGCATTTTTCCCTCATGGATTAGGTCATTTATTAGGTATGGATACACATGATGTAGGTGGACATGCTAATTATCAGGATGAAAATCCTTTGTTGGCCTATCTCAGATTACGTCGTCCTTTGAGAACAGGTATGGTTGTTACTGACGAGCCCGGTGTTTATTTCTCACCATTTTTGATCGAGCATGGATTAAAAAATCCAGAAAAAGCAAAATATGTGAACCAAGAGGTGTTAGAAAAATATTGGAAAATTGGTGGTGTTAGAATAGAAGATGACATTTTGGTAACTGACGAAGGATACGAAAATTTTACACAAATCACTAAGGACCCAAAAGAAATCTCAGATATTATCTTAGATAGTATCTCCAAGGGTAGATCACACTTCCATAATGTAGTTTAAAAATATATTGCATTTGATGTTATGGTTTTATATTGCATTTTGAATTCATGGTTTTATATTGCCTGCCCATCAAAGTGAAAAAGTCAATTCAAATTCTGAAAAAGACTAAATCATATTTTTCTTAAGTAATAGGCTGCCTTAACATACACGATATTTAATTCTTTTTTCGAAACAAAAGTTTTCCCCGTGTTGTAAATGACTATATTTGCGTTTATATCTATGTCTGTGTAGCATTAAATTTTCCGCACGGAACATTTGTAGTGTTTCCTGGGTTCTTAACTTACTTCTGCGATGTCAAATTAATACTATTTTGAATGCTACGTAAAGATAATTACAGAAGTTGTGCAAATTGTATCGGAAACGTTCACGTCAATAGTTATTCTCGTTCATTGTGCGTTATTTCTATATTCCAATATTAGCAACAGATCACTAATATGTATCAGAAAGTACCAAAAAAGTTATCGACATGATTTATTAAGACAGGGATAACTGTAAAAAAATAAAACTTCTCATCATTAAAGGAATAATAACGCCAATAAAAAAAATAACAATTACCATGAAAACTTGATTCCAAAACAATACAACAAAGAGTAGCATTTACAAGCTTTGCTTGAACCTGCAAAAGAGAAATACCTGATTATCGAGGTCTCTCAATAAGCAGCTATTCAAAGTCTATCTAAAACTTGGTTTCATTGACACTAAATCAAACATGTGGACAATTCACGATAATAGTTAGTTCAAAAAGGCCAAAGTGTAAAAAGGAAGTGGTGATATTATGATCATCTGGCTTTTTATACCTTTTTTTTTTTTTTTTTTTTTTTTTTTTTTTTCAAAACGAAAAAAAGGAATTTTCAGATTATAAAAAAATTTGCTCGACTAAACCTAAACGCTTTACATCATTACATTAGTTAATACATGACAGATAAGGGTTATTGAATTTTGTTTTAAGACATTTGAGATTCATTTTAAACCATCATTTCCGAAAAACGGATAATTAGATTAGAATATTTCTCAAAGATAAATTTTGATTTCCCGAATTTTTAGAATACTGAAAAATTAAAACCAATTTCAAAGAGTTAATAGCTTATTTCTAAGATTCGAAGGTTGAAAAGTGGATTTCAAGAAATTAATAGTGCAAGAATGGTTAAAGCGCCTTTGTAAGTATAACAAAATAACAGAAAATGCCATCAGGAGCATTTTATATGATCATAAAACCAATATGCAGCTATTTCACATATTAGAGTGTTAACTAACCTATATTTATAGAGAAATTAAAGCATGTCTTTTCGGTAAGTCTTTTGAAACTGGCTAAGTATAATTTAAATCAAATCTCGATTTCTGATGGATCAGTAAACTAACATCATGATGCATCTATGTAGATATGGATGGTACCTTGATTAACTCCGAGGATATCTATACAGAAACATACTCCAAAGTTTTGGCTAAGTATGGTACTGGACCATTAACTTGGGATGTGAAAATTCATTTGCAAGGAAGGCCAGCTTTAGATTCCGTGAAGTACACTCTTGAGCACTATAAAATTGCTGATAAAGTTTCCCCAGAAAAGTTTTTCGAAGAGCTATTAGCTCTTCAACAAACCGCATTTTCAAGAAGTAAATTTTTACCAGGAGTCCCAAAATTGTTGAAATCATTGAAGGAAAAAAATGTTCCAATGGCAGTTGCCACTTCCTCTATCAAAGCTACATTTGACACGAAAACGACTCATTTGAAAAAGTCTTTTGAATTATTTGATATAATTGTCACTGGTGATAATTCAGAAATTCCAAAAGGAAGAGGAAAACCACATCCAGATATCTATTTATTGACTTTAAAAAAATTGAATCAAAACCTAGGAATCCATGGAACTCCTGATGAGATAAGAATTGAAGAGTGTTTGGTTTTCGAAGATGGTGTTCCGGGCGTTGAAAGTGGTGTAAACGCTGGATCATACGTTATTTGGATTGCCGATAAAAGAGCATTGAAAGTTTTGAATGGACAAGAAACTGAAATTATTGGGGACAGTGGTGAGATCATCGACTCTTTTGAAACTTTTGATATTTCCAGATTTGGAATTTGATGTGCAAACATACCAGAATGTGTATACGTTTTTCAATCTTCATTTTCATTTCTCATATTCATTTCATTAAGAACAAATAGTTGAAAAGCATTCATGCTTTAGGACATATATATATATCTTCTTTACATTTTACAAGAGTTGAAACAAAAATCTTTCAAATAAAAACTTTATTATTGTATAGAACTTTCCCATTCTGCTCTTTGATGTTAGGGCATAGCTTTTTGAACAATGAGGGTTCAATTTATTCTTGTCAACAAAAGTGTTCATTAAAATTGAGTAAAAATTTCCGTATCGAGTATCTTCACCCCATTATTACTTGACCTTTCATTTGTCTAATTTTGCCTTTGATTTCCTCGGCTACCCCTTTTTTGTCTAAAACATTGGATCTGCCAAATTTCACAAATTGTAGCTCATTATTAAAGGCGCTCATGTCTCCATATATTTTCTTGTAGTCCATGTCACTTTTAGAAATGATTTCTAGTTTCTTAGAAAGAATCTCCAAAGTCTTTACAGAGCTTTTAGCAACCTTTAATGTCTGGTCGCTTGTGCTGACATATTCCAGATCTTCAAATACTGGATCACCAAAATTCACGCCATTCGAATAAAATTTTGATCTTGAAGAAATCAAGTCATTGGTTTCCACTGTCTCCTCTGTGTATCTTGTTCCATTGGTTGTTTCTAAATTGATTCCAGGTACAATAGAAAACCTTTTTGTGAGTCTACCACATAATTCTCTAAGCTTAGTAATATTGAAATTGTAAAACCCCTGTAGCAACCTTTTCTTATTTAAAATCAATGGTCGAATAATAAAAATTCCTATCAAATATGTAAAAGCAGTGAAGTATCCAGAGTAATACAAAAGCTTGATCACGTAAACCAACGTAGGGTGTGTAGGAATTTTTCTTTTGACTGCTGTTATAGACATTTATATCAAATTCTTTTCTATTTTTCCCGCGAAGATACAACTATATGCTTTAAAACTATTTTAAGCCTAATTCCTCAATTGATAGATTCCATTTTTGCTCATCAGTATCTATAATTCTACAAATTCATTGCTAAATGTATTTCTTAGTAAGCTTATTCTTTTTTTTTTTTCTGGGGAAAATTCTAAGCGGTTTATTAAATATAGAGATTTCTATGAGCTTGATTATCTACATTTTTTTTTATTTTTTCTTACTGAATCCTCATGATATTTTTCATTAGATTAGCGATGCCTTCTTATTCTACTTTTGACTTGTATTAAATCAACCTATCAATCAACTATAAAAATATTCTATCTTTGTACAGTCAAACTGTATCATCGCGATCCATAATTAAATAAAAAAAAATGGTAAAAATGGAAAAGTGTCAAAGATGTGAAGAAACTAGTATTCTAACTAGTAGAAATCAAAAATTTTGTGCTGATTGCTTTATTAAGTTTATAAGAGGAAAACATAGAAAATTGATTCAAACTATTAACAGTAACAAAAGTGAAGTAACTGAAGTATTGCTTCCGATAAATTTTGATTTTAATAACTCAGATTTTGTGAATTTCAGCAGTGCTATAGCTTTACTTGATATTGTTATGAACTATTCGAAAGATGTATACAAGAGTTTTTTCGAAATAACGCTTTTATTTATGTTAGAAAACCAAAATGATGAAACTGTCTGCGAAGTTAAAAATGCTTTTTCAAAAATTAAGCACTTTTATGGCCTCCAAAATATTAAACTCAAGATTCTAGATCTTCGATCTTTTATTAAAATCAATAAAAATCTATATCATATCAGTATAATAGAAAACAGTGCAATCCCAAAAGAGGTGTTTGAAACAGATAATTACTCTTTCCCAAAATCTTTCAAAGAATATATTGATGATATCAAGAATTCAAGTACCAAAGAAGATATACTTTTTAACATATATTGGAATACAATAAAAATATATGCCTATCTCAATCAAATTCCTTTTGTTTTATTCTCAAATTCGATGAACAACATCGCTACGAAGATACTTACAAACATAGTCAAAGGAAAAGGGCTTGAGATTTCACAGATCCTAAATGAAAAACAACTGATGAATTTATCTGACGGTGATATTTTTGATTTTACAGCTCTTTATCCATCGAAAGAAATCTTGAATATTGAAATTCTTCATTATATTGAGATTTTGAAATTGACCCAATTTTTGCCATGCGGCCTTCAGTCTGAATATGAAATGTTCAACGATATGAAAACAGGTATCAATAATAAAGTAGTAAATGTTAAAATGGCAACTATAAATCAGCTTGTAAATGATTATTTTAATGATCTCGAAAAAAACGGCTACTCGACAATTGTATCTACAGTTGTATCCACTGGTTCAAGGTTGGTTTTGCCAAAAAACATTCAGCTATCAGAGTGTCCTCTTTGTCATTTTAAACACCCTGGAAATAGTAAAGAATGGCTAGATAATATGACAGTCAACTCTTCCTATGAAGAAGGTCAAGAAATTTTACAAATCACCAAAAAACAGAATACTTTACATTTGGCTAAAGAGAGACCACAAGATTCAATAGATATTTGCTATGGCTGTTTACTCTCTTTTGCTACTGCTGGTGATAAATTTGTTTACCCTTCAACAAAGAATATAGATATAAAAGACAAGGAAATCCTTGATGAGTATATATTAGAGGAGGATTGATTTCTTTGTTCTTTATACGATAACCTATATATGTTAATGAATCAAGTATAATTTATATTGAAACAACAAAACGAAGTACCTATGAATATTCGCATCGTAAAAGTAATATTTGTCGCTCAATTTGATAAATGGTTGTTTTCTTCTTTAGGATGAGATTTTTTTAACTAAATAAGTAGGTATCTTTTTATTTAGAATATGCATTTTAGATAAAAAGAAAAAAAAAAGATGATGAAAAAGTTCATTATTTTACTCAGATCAAAAGTTGTTTCAATAAAGTTTTCAGATCTACGAAAAATTTGAGTTACCCCATAGTTTGACATTCTGCCAGATGTGCAAGCAGATGAGTAGTAGAAAAAAAAAGAAAAAAAAAATCTAACAATTCCTAAATAAAAGTGAAAATCATCAGCAAACATAAACTGAAAAATAAGCCTACGAAAAATTTAGCATTTTGGTCAGCGATTTTTAGTTGGTTTCAGAAATTTGCTTTTACCAGGAAATGTTGAGTCGATTAACTCATGGTTCCAAAATTATTTTTTTCCCTAAATTTCATTATTTTTTTGTGTTGCAAGAATTTAATGTTCTTAAAAGATGGGATTCCACAGATATACACCGATCCAAATCCAGATCGAATGAAAAAGTGAGTCTATCTGAGCTTCCATCTTTGAAGATTACGTCTAAAGAATTAAAAAGACTGAATTTGTCACAGAAAAAAGATGCTCAGAACAAACTTCCTCCAGCAGTTCAAGAGATACGAAATTACATGGATCTATATCCAGATAAAGTAGTACTAACCGAGGTAGGAAAATTTTATGAATTGTATTTTGAAAACGCTGATATCTATGCACCAAAGCTTGGTTTGAAGCTAACTAAAAGATCCTATGGATTGCAGAAAGTTTCCTTTGCTGGATTTCCAATTCAAAGCTGTCTAAAATTTATAAGACAGTTAGTTGAAGATCATAATGTTAGTGCTGTTATAATCAAGCAATATGTTGAGCCTGAAAGTGCCCTCACAAATGTAAAGAAAATACAAAGAAAAGTATTTAGAATTATTACCCCTGGCACAGTTATAGAAGAAGATTTCTTGGATGGATCGAAAAACAATTTTGTTGCGTCATTGTGCTTTACAAATAACTTTGCTAACGAACTTGTTCATGACTACAAATATACTATATCGTGGTGTGATATATCAACAACCGAGCTTTATATTGAGACTTCAAAGCTTAGCAATTTGATCAACGATTTACAAAGGATCAAGCCTACGGAATTAATTATTCACGAGAAATTTCAAAGTAGATTATCTTTTTTTTTAGGTAATTTATTGGACAAATTTAAAGTTACATGGATATCCGGAAATCAGAAGAAAGTTCCCAGTAATTTTCTTGCTTATCACAATATGTTTAATGAAAAAAATACAAAACTGATTGAGGCTGCCTTTCTAGAGATGTCCAAAATGGAGATAAATGCTACAATTTTGTTGTTGGATTATGTGAAAATGCAGTTTCAATTTGGAAGTGAGTACGTTAATTTGTCTGAAGATGAAAATATACTGTATTTAGGTAATGACGATGTTTCTTTACAGGAGGGAACTAAAGAAAATTTGAACATTTATGATGAAGCAACAGCAAATATAGATGAAGTTCTTCGTGATGTTTCATTCAATTTCTCTCTTCCTGTCAAATGTATACCTAAACAGTATATGCTAATCGATTCCTCTGCTCGGGAAGCTTTGGAAATAACTGAAACCATCAAGAAAAAGGGAGCTAAAAATACAATGTTTAATACTATAAATAGAACGGTGACCCCATCGGCTACAAGAATGCTAAGAAGCTGGTTAGATTCTCCTCCATATAATTTAATAGAACTGAAAGACAGAATAAAAATTGTAAAATCAATGAACGCTGTCAATTTCTCAAACACAAAATATAAAGTACTAGAGATATTGAAAAAATTGGGATACTACGATACATTAAGGTTAATGTTTTCAATTGGCTTTAATACTTCTTCTCTTGATAGCAGCTATCTTTCTTATGATATAATAAACATAAAGCTTGCTTCCAATTATTTGAGTCTTTTAAATGTGTTGGACTTTTATTCTGACATTAGAAAAACAATACTTGAGTATGACCTTATTGAGAATAATCCACAATTAAATGAACTTGTAAATAAGATAGATGTGCCTTTGTTTTTGCGAGATACAATTGACAAAATAATTAATAAAGGTAATTTAGAATCACTACATGAAAAATTAGCTGTAAATGAGGATGACGAGGACTTCGAATATGACAACGACTTTGTGCAAGAAAATTTTAGCAATGTACATAAGACTTTTGGTAGTAAAAAAAGGAATTTTCCTGATATGACTTGGATAATCAATTATGATAATATTGATGAACAAAATTCAAATTTACAAGTACAGCATAAAGTTTTACAGAAACAATTAAAGCTTAAAGAGAAGTTAGAGGACAAGATAAATAAAATTTGCGAAATGTATTCTATAAAATCTTTCGAGTTAAGAATTGATAATGAGTTACCAAATATTTACATTCAATATAGTGGCAAGATGAAAGCAGATATGATCACTCTAAAAGAAGCTTTTAATATTACTTTTACTACAAGACTGTCTAAATCAACGTTAAATTTTATGAATAAAGAGTGGACGCTGCTTGGATGTGATATTTTGTCTACTATTAAAAAGATTAAATTGGAAGAATTAAGATATCTTAATAGGCTAAAGCATGTTGTTTTAGAAAATTTTAATTTAATTAAAAACACCTCATTAGTTGTCGACAAGTTGGATATATTTCTCTCATTTTCAAATCTATCATTGGCTTACAATTTAGTAGAACCGAAATTAACTAATGAAGTTAAGTTAGATATTATCAACGGCAGGCATTTAATGGTTGAAAATAGCTTGAAACGATCTGCTGCATCTGAGTTCCAACCCAATGACTGTAGTATTTCTGCTAAAAACCTGCCAGGATATGTGATATCAGGACCAAATATGGGTGGAAAGAGCACATATCTAAGACAGAATGCATTAATTATAATATTGGCTCAAATTGGTTGCTATGTTCCAGCAGATAGTGCCAATATTGGGATAGTAGACAAAATTTTTACAAGAATTGGGTCATCGGATGATATATCAAATAATAGCAGCACATTTATGTTAGAAATGACCGAAACTTCTAAAGGATTAAACAATGCAACGAGACATTCTATGCTAATATTTGATGAAATCGGAAGAGGAACCTCTAATAATGAAGGCATATCTATTGCTTTCGGAATTTTGAAGTATATTGTTGAAGAGCTAAAATGTCGGTTTTTATTTGCTACTCATTATGCACCCGAATTGAATGAATTACTTCAAAAGGACGATAAAAATAGCGGTAAAAACTCCAATGAGAAAATTAACTATTACCACACAGCATTATTAAATGATCGTCTTGATAAGTTTTTAGATAATCAAGCAGATAAATGTGGGCCTTCCATTAATATCTTTAACGGTAGATTTTTTGACCACAAATTGAGGCCAGGAATAAGTGAATATTCGCATGCTACCACTGTAGCAAAATTGGCTGGTGTGCCTCTGAAAGTTTTACAATATGCACAGGTAGCGTTGATAGAGTTAAAAGAAAAATAAACTAAAATCTCGATAATCACTAACATACATGTAGATTAAATACAAGAAATGAAAAAAGGCTATATTATAATTCTATACTTTATTGTATATATATATAAATTTTATTCAATATTTTGGTACATATCATAAAAAATCATTGGTTTTTCATCATCATCATTGCTATCATTCAATTGATCACTGATATTTTGTAGTCTAGACACCAATTCATTTTGATCACAATTCAATATTTTCTCGATTCTTCTAATCTCCATATCAATATAATTTTTTCCTGAAATAGCACCATCAATATTTTTTTCATCATTAATGATTTTTTCAAATTTCCAATTCAAATTATTATTGACGTTGTTAACGTCTGCTTCTTGTGGTGGTAAAATCTGTAGCAAATGATTATGGTATTTAATTAATAGTGGTCTGTGAGATAATGATATGAATGCAATCTTTTTGCTGATCAATAGCTCATATAAATAATCTTCTGCATCATTACTTAGAGCATTTGTTGCATCATCAAGAATTACCATCTGAGGATTTTTAAAAATAATTCTGGCAAAATTTAGTTTTTGCTTTTCACCACCACTTAATACACTATTCCAATCCTGAATAGCATTAATTTTCTTATCTCCTAATCTACCAACTAAATAATCTAGTTGAACCAAATTTAATAGTTGTATCAAGTCCTCATCTCGGTAACCTTTTTCTAAAAATTCTATTTCTGTCAATGGGTAAATTATTTGATCCCTCAAGGAAGCATTTTGTAAAAAGTATGGTACTTGAGGCAAATACATAATATCTTCGTCATTAGGTTTCGATAATAATCCTTTAGTGTATACAGGCCATAATTCTGCAATAATTCTTTCTATTGATGTTTTACCAGATCCGTTAGTTCCCATAATTAATAAACGATCATTTTCAGTTATTTCAAAACTTAACTTATTAATAAGTTTTTCACCATTAGATCCTTCTCTTGAAGGTACAATTACTGATATTTTCTCAAATCTTAAGCCATTATAATCCTTTTGAATAGTACCATTAATATCATTAAAGTATTTATCATTGTAATTAAACTTGTGTGAATTGCTCAAATGTAATTGTTTAAGTAAGTCAAATATTCTGTCTGTATATCCGGATAAAGTTGATATATCCTTCATAGAATAAATCAATCTACTCCCAGAATCACTAAGAGAAAATATTAGTCTCTTATTAGTTATAAAGTTTCTAATGGAATTTGCACTATCAACGGTCAAGTTATTTTTGCTCATCAATATAGGCAATGCTGCAAACACATAACCCGAACAATTCCAATATATTTTTAGGATGTAATTCTCCAAAGCATTGTATGACAATTTTATCAAATTTATATCAGATATCTTGCTCATTAATTTTTGAAAAATTTTCAAAATTTTACCTTTTTCAACTTTCAATCCATTGTAAAAGGAAATTTCTTCGGAATTTGAAATCAAATTCAAATGGTAATTGAAATATTCACCTTCAATCTTTGATAAGTTCTTCAAAAATTTTCCAAAATCTGGAGTCTTTCTTTTCAAAAACAACCCAGTAATACAATAATTCAAGAATAAACCGATTAAACCAAGATTTCCTAAAT
The DNA here is from genome assembly GCA_031125705.1 of Saccharomycopsis babjevae. Taxonomy (NCBI): domain Eukaryota; kingdom Fungi; phylum Ascomycota; class Saccharomycetes; order Ascoideales; family Saccharomycopsidaceae; genus Saccharomycopsis; species Saccharomycopsis babjevae. The sequence goes on along the minus strand of JASTVB010000013.1, from coordinate 263,571 downwards.
TGTCTCTCAAATAAATAGTGAAAATTATCAAATCAATTATAGGTTTACCTAAATTTGAAATCAAAGACGTGATAAAGTCACAAAACTTTGTAACATCTGCAGTAATGAACTGATCAATATTTTCCATCTTTGATTGGTCAAATGCAAATGCATTAGTCTTATAAAATACCATGTTATTATTTAGATAAAGTTCATGAATATATCTGATTAAATTTGTTCTAAAATTTAAGGAAAGTTTTTTTTCCAAAAATTTGATACCACTATTGACGTAAGATGAAGGGAAGGCGACTAGAAACCAATAAATCAAATCCATAGAAAACCTTTTTAGATCAACATTAATCAAATCCTTCAAGATTTGGGCATCCAACTTGGTGATCAAAACAGATAAATAAGTTCTGACTATAAGGAAACCAATCTGAGTAGTCAACATGTAAGAATTTTTGTTGTTCAAATTAGGAATGAGAATATCCCAAATGATCTTTAATTTGTTTATAAATCGGAGATTGATGAGCGCAGAATCTGAATCACTTTTATAGTAATTTTTATCGAAGTTTTTGAACAAATAGTTGTTCTTAGAAAATACGTCCTCATCTATCTTGTTAATCACAATTTTTTTTACCTTGTTTGAGGTACTCAGGTCCTCAGGGATATGCAAAGTTTTTAAAGTATTTTCAATGTTTTTATCGATATTGTTGTTGTTAGTGTTGTTTCTTCCACCAAAGCCGACAAAACTAATGGATCTAAGCAAGGACTTGTTTCTAGTCAAATCTGATATGTTATCATTATCCTTGTTGAGATATTTGTAGTAATAATAAATTTTCTGCTTTTCTCTACGTTCTCGAATAAGCTGAATAATTTTTTTGATTACCAAGAAGGCGGCATAGCAGGACAGCGAAAACAAAGAAAACGCAAAGATAGAAAACAAGTTTTTATTACTTATGGTTGAGGGCAAGATGCTCTTGTTGCTCCGGTAGATTTTTTCTAGATATCTTAGAAGCTTCTTGTATCTCCTTGCGATGAGGAATCGCGCCGAGGATTTGGGGTACACTATCATAGTATCTTGGGGGTCTGGCGCGATGAATGCTTTTGAAAGCAGCTTTTATAGTGTTTCCGTGGCTGTTGGTGTTCTTTGTAATTTTTAGCTGCTATTACTTATGTTATTCTTCGGATCTAGTACTATTTTTAAGATTGTTTTTTAACAGCCTTTTTCTTTGTGTCGTTTTAGTTAGCGATTTTGCACCAGGAACTAGAGTATTCCGGGGAATGACTTATATATATTTATGTATATTTTATGATATAGGAAAAATATTTGGGGCAATATCTATGGAAAATGCACACAAGGGGATGTATTTTTTATGTTGTCCAGAGCCATCCAAATATCTATATATATAACAGAATTACAAACTTGCAACAATGCTTCAAATATACAGCGGGCTCTCTATAGGTGGGGAAATATTGATTGTCAACGTGATATTCCTCTTTGAAACGGTTCTCTTTTTGTTTGAAGCGATATTCTCCTGTTTCTGGTTCAACCCGGTTTTCTTTGTATTAATTTTAGGTATCCTTCCACGAATTAATGACGACGTAATAATAAAAGGGCATCTCTAAACATATAAGCGGGTAATTGCAATATAGACTTCGACGACTATTAGAGGCGAGAATCCCTCTTTTTATTAATATCATTATCACATGCTAGCAAAATATTTATTGTCCGCTGCTATTTGCTAGCGAGAATTTGGCATAATATGACATGACATAAAATCTATAATGATCACATGCATTAAAAAAAACAGTCAAAAGAAAAATACCACCCCGATTTCCCCGCAAAAACAAGTTAGGTTTCTGCGGACGCAAACCATCACAAACATACCGGTGACAAAATAAGCAATGACGCCAAACAAGTCCTAAGCTCTATGAAAACCCTATTTTTGCCGTACAGTTCATGGGTAATTATGTGGTTTTTGCTGACAGCTAAACGCCATTGTGAATTATGCGTGGTAGTGCGCTTTTTTAATTACTTATATAGTGTCCAGTTTCGGTTTTTTTGTTCTATTGCATCATAGGATTATAGGATTTTAATGAAGTTTTATCCATAACTATCCACAACATGAAAGGCTTTGTAACCATTTAAAGTATGGATTAACTATTTTAAATGGGAAATTTTTTGATTACTTCAGAATTAAATACTTACAACCTTTTGAAGTACAATCTGCAATTATTCAAAATGAAAACATTTTTAGTTATTTATTAATAAAATCTGTTATGAACAAAAGGAAACTTTGTAGTTGTGCAAAATGGTGTTTGTAATAATTCAAAATACGAAAAAGTTTGACATTTTTTTGATTTTTTCTCACTATCTAAAGTTAACAAAAAAATTGGGTGATTGAAAAGTTTGAAACAGCTGAGCATCGTAATTTTCAAAATTATATTTTCAGAATTGCGTTTCAACCAAAGCTCCTATCACTCCGAAGCCTAGCAGGAACATAATCGTCAATTCGCGATATCCATGATAAACCAATATGCCGCAATTCATGCATCTATCTATCTGTGTGTGAATATATTCACTGGTTTCACATTTCGTATGGAATCGTGTCGTGCCCAACTTTCCTTGTGTCCAACCTCAACAATAATGAACCGATTTAAGCAACACCTCCGAGGTAACCACGTACGGAGCGATGCTATTGAATGGGTTTCTTTTCCTCTTTTTATCCAACAATGGGGATTGAAGACCGTGAGGATCCTTCTCAAATAAGCTGATTGCATTCTTGTTTTCATTCATTTCAAGATCTTGGAAAAACCTTGCATACTCCTCGGAGTCAGCAGCGTACGGCGGAACCGGATCAATCCCTACATACTCTATTTCTCCATAGTACAGGCTATCAATGGCTTTGGCATGCAAATTGACAAATCGGCTTCTCTTAAACTTGTATCCTACGATAATAATCTTCTCTGGGTATCTATTAGTGATCTCCTTGAAACGACAAATAGAATACAATAAATTTTCAAAAGAATCCTTAGCGTATTCCTCTAAGTAAATTGAGTCTATTATATCCTGCAGCTCATTCTTACAACACGCAGGGTCCGACAATAACAGAAACATTTCCTTGTTTTGCAACACTAGATTTAAATAACTGAACGATTCAGATAAGTTTCCGGCAATCTTCTTCGTCTTTCCACCGCTAATGACAACGATGCTATCCTTTTTTGCAGCTCCCCGAACTAAATCAACACATCGTTGTATTTGCTTTAGCCAGGAAAGATGGTCATTCCCTTCTTTTTGAAAAGACTCCATATGCCAATCGCTTGATTCAATGCCTGACCCGTGTCCTTTGTAAATTGCATGACAAGGTAGCATGATCATCGTAGTGGCATTTCTATAAGATAAAGTTTTGATATCAGCCATAATACCTTTTTCGAGAATTAATTTAGCGTCTTTCTATTCACTTTTAGCACCACTGATTCCTGTTTTGTGATAAGCTCTTAGCTATATTTTTTCTACGTTCAAAGTTAAGTTTCTTCATTTTTTGTTTTATCATAAAGACTTGCATTTATATAATCTAAGGTTTTTCAGTGTATGACAATGTATGAATAGACAACATGTGTTCGCGCTCATAATCCTTTTTGGTGCTATACTAACTTTACGCGTCTCACAATAATAAACGCTTCATATTGGATAGTCATCAAAGCACATTGTTCTGAAACAAAATTGCTAAAAATATCAAAAAAATTTACTGTTAACGGTTATTTCTCTACTGTTTATTTCAAGACACAATTGTAAGCAAATTCATTTATTACACATTTGAATATTTCCAGCAACTGGATAACCGTTTCTAAATTGTAGCTTTGATATTAAGTATATATAATATAAGAATCAAAAATGTAATTCTAATTTCGCTCTAAATATATACCTACTTGAGTATGTTCCATTGGAAATAATAAGTTGCGAGCAAAAATTGAAGTTAATCATTTAATTATAATATTATTCAGATAGTTACTAGAAAATAAAGAATTCAAGCTGAATGATTGTTGAAATGAAACTCACTGAAATTAAGCGCCGAAATCAAGCTTAGTCTCAGATTTTTTTTTTAAAAAAAAAAGAGAATAAAATCCATGACAATTTTATGCGAATATATTTCATTTCATTCATTTTATTATTCAAAAATTCAGGAAAAGGGGATCATCTAGGATTTGTTGAATGAAGTGTTTTCTTTTGTGTTTGCATTTTCCTTCGTTGTCAAAAACATATTACACTAGCATACAATGATAAGAAATCTAAATCTACAATCACAATTTAATGACACTTTTTCGGAGTATTCTTTATCGCTTTCTTCTAATTCTACCGCAGCCCTTCAGCTTCAACTGGAAGCTGAAAACTTAAATCTTGATTCTTCATTTGAATTATCCAAAAATTCTCCTCCTATCAATAAAAATAACTCACATTCACAAGTCAAAACCGAATTGAAGAGGTTTGGAGACAAGTCAAACGCAAATCTGAATGAATTAGAAGAATTCGAAAAGCACATATCGTGCGTATCAAATTGGGAATTTATGAAAACCAAAGCAACATCTTTTGACGAAAAAAACGGCTCTACAAAAACGACATCTTCAAAAAGCAAATACTCACACAATAGTAGGTCTGACAATAGTTTGAGTTTAGAAGCAAATAATTCTTTATTCAAAAAAAAAAAATCAACAAATAGCTCCATACATTCTTTACCTTTTTTTTTTACAAAAAAAAATGCAAATTATTTCAATTACAGCCAAACTAAAAACATTAATCAAGCGTTCAATGATATCGAGCAAAAATTAGCAGAATGTGGAAAACCTATCGAAAATAACTTTTTGTTAAAAAATAATGTGAGATTTAGCTTTGAACCTGCGTCAAATAATGACTTAAATTGCCAACCAATCGTAGCGTCAAATGACTCAAATTCGAATATCACCGCAAATGCTGCCGTGAATTCAGAACCCAATGTCAATGCTGTTGATAGTAGGGACTTAGAAATTCAAGATCAAGCAACACAGAACTTGAATACCAATTCATCTTCTTCTCGTTTACTTAGAAATTCTTCAAGTTTTAGAGGTCTCGCTTTTTCATCGAAAAACGAAGGTATTTCTTCTATATTATCGGCAAGATTAAATCATGAAGAATTACCACCCGAATCGGATGAAATGATTATGGAAAACAAGGTATTCAATGATATGAAATCTTTGAAAAGACTGACGGATAATATGAAAATTTTAGCAGTTAGTTCTGACGAGGAAATGCCGGTAATAGAAAATTCTGAGATAATGAACGAAACTATGAATACCAAAAAAGAATGTAATATTTCTGATTCAACTTCATCTGAATTAAATTTAAATGAATGGAATCAATTTCTTGATGAACATTTGAAAATAAAAGATGATATATTACCTGAAATGTTTTTATTAAATGAAAATACTTCTTCGATGTTCTTGCCGATTAATAAGGAAAGTGAAACTGAAACTGCACAATTAGAAAGTGATGTCAGAGAAGGTAAACCTAAAACCGTAAAAAGAAGAAAAAAAGGTGACCAAAAAAAAAAATTGAAAAAGCTCTCAAGTTTTTTGGATTTATTTAGTGGATATAGTAAAGATGATTTAGATTCTGGACTAAAAAGAAAACAATTCTCAGGTAAGTCAAAGAATTGCTTTAATGAGAACAAGAAAACAATTAAAAAATCAGCTGAAAACTATTGTGTGCTTGATGATCGTTCAAAATTCGATTTATCTACCTGTAAACATTGTGGAAGACCCAAAGAATATTACGATTGTGAAAGCTGTAATCAAAAAAAATTTTGTCATCATTATTATCATAAAATAAAGGAAGACAAGAGTCAAAGTGAAATTATTGAATTTTCACCAAAAAAAATCAGTTTAATTCTCGATGATGACAACTCATCAAATCAATTTAGTCAACTAGAAGATAATTATCCTGAAAGTGATTACTGCTCTCAGTATATATTAAATAGCGAGATATCAAGTGTAAACTTCTCAAAGGAAATTGAAACTTTAGAGCAGATCACTAAAAAAAGTCTAAAAAGCAGTAACTCTAAAAATTATTTGACAAACCATGTTAAGAAACAAAAAAATGAGCTTCTAAAGAAAAAGAGGCATAAAAAAATTTCAATATTGAAAGTTATAATGTCTCCCAAAAACAATAAAAAAACACTGATGACAAATAAACAAGAAAACAAAAATAGTGATGAACAAGTATTAACTAAGCAAACAGAAAATCAAATCAAATATATGTTGATCGACAGTAGGCAATCAACGAAAAACAATATTCAAAAATTTAAGCCAGTTAAACAAAAATTAACGGAGGATGATTTGATAATCCAGAAGTTTATAGAAGGTTCGGCAAGTACAGTAGACGAAAACATTAGATATTATGAGCAGAATTTAGAGAGCTCAAGTATGAAAGCGAGAAAAAATGGGCTCGGAAGTTTGGCAAAACTAATAAGAATCAGTTCCTCAAATCCTTCAGGCATAAGAAAAATAACAATAAATAAGGACGAATCAGATAGAGATGAAGTAAAAATAGCAAGTAATTCAAATATACGTGTGATTGGTTCTGATAGATGCGCTCAAATGCAAATTGATCCTAAATTTTTAAACGATGCATTAGCTGTAAAACCATTCCCTTATGGTGGTAACCCCAAGCTAATTTCTAGCACAGAGAAAACAAGTGAGAGTAACCTTTTAAACAATAATATTTCAAGAGATACTGAAACAAATATTACTGATGTAAAGGAAAACCCTGCTGATAGAAGCAGAAAATTAGTTTTCGAAAAACAAGAGAATGAAGAAAAAAATACAGATGACAATGAAAAAAAAGGAGATTCTTTATGTTTTAAGAAATTAGAAGCAGTTACTAATTTATCATCAGGTGAAAATGATGATCTTTTGAAAATGGAAACTAAAACACAAAAAGATGGAACTTTATCATTTAACGTCAGGTCATTTTTCAGGCCAAATGTAAAAATTTCAAAGAATAAAATAAAACTATAGCTATGTAGTCAAAAAACATAAGAATAATGTAATATTTACTTTATTTGTTGAAGAATGCATTTAATATACGCATACATGTAGTTGATTTTTAGATAGGATTTGGTTTTCAGTGGGTGTCGATAATTCACGTGGTGGTAAATCTAATAAGGTTAAAATCATACGCGTTTGTCACGTGATAATACCTAACGAATGAAAAGCTAATATTGGATATTATGAGCGATGATTTAGAAATTATATGAGATTTATTTAAATTTTTTTTGCCTCTTAGAATGAAGGCTTTCACCATAAGAGTGACCTTGGATTTTCTCAATTCACAGAATCAGCTATTATATCTCTATTGATAATTAAGTATTTGACATTAATTTATAGTACTATTAAAATACTATTTTTCAAATATGAAAAACCAATATATATATATATATATATATATAGTACTGAAGTTATAAAAATCTTGAATAATAATTTTTATTAAGGCGATATAAATTTAATATGTCTTCTATTGTGAAACAGAATTTTGAGGACATTGCGTCACTAGAATTCAAAGTTAGGCAAACCCTTCATTTCCTCAATTCAAAACTGGAATCTTCTGAAATTCTGGATCCTTTACCTATTTATAATAGATCAATATCTAATAAGGTTCATTATATAATAGGAAATCTCCATAGTTTTGAAGAGTTACTTATTATAAATAAGGATATAGTGGATTCATTGATCGAGTCCCATGAAAAAGCGAACTATATTGCGTTGCTCGACAAATATGACGAAAGATTGAACGATCTAAATGATGATTTATTTAAAATGGAATACAAGTTACAGAAAAGTGAAGAATGTATTGCGGCAAATGAAAACAGAAAAGTTTTGAGTGAATTAAGTGGTGATTCTACAGATGATAAAACTCTTAAACATGACTTATTTTCTAATGGATCGCGCAATAAGAAAAGTACTTCGACAAATATGGAAAAATTATCAGTTGATGAAAAAGTTCTCAAGACAAATCAGCAAATTACGTCTAATTTAGAAGCTTCTTTATCTATAATGGAATCTAACGTTTTTAGCAGTGATGTAATGATAGAGACTTTCCAGGATTCTACCAAGTCACTTAACAGGTTAGTTGAACAATATCAACTTGTTGGCCAGGCTTTAACATCAAGTAAAAATTTGGTTAACGAATTGAAGAAAGCAGATCATTCAGATCTACAAAAAATGAAGTTAGCCTTGGCTTGGTTTGCAGCTGTATGTGTGTGGATTTTATATAGGAGGATTTTCAAATATCCTATAAAATTATTATTGTGGTTCATTGTGTCATTATTTGGATTGGTGAGGACCAAAAAGGCTGATACAATCACATAAATTTTTTCAAGTCATGAATTCATGTTTCAGAAAGTATCGCTATCGATACCAGATCCTAGCCCTTCATATTTAGTCATAATTATTTACGTCGTAGGAGTTAAAACAGAAATATAGAGCAGCAACAAGCTGTTGCCATAGGTAGTGTTGAATCAAAAATTGTATACATTTAGAAATAAAAAGCATTAATTGTTTGTCGGTATCCACAAACCTGAATCATTCAACTAATTTGTCCTCTAAAAACATTAGTTAACTCCAAATGCTTATCTATGATTATTGACAAATCAAGTAGCTTATGATTTTCGAAAGACTCAAATCATGAAAACTGAAATTTAAGCGACTCACACGTATTTAATATTAAGAGAACAAGACTGTCAATCAAACAATTGAATAGCGAAAGAAAAGTATATGTATCTTGATTTTTAGTCTCTTTAAGAATATAATCAAGACAAGATATGCCACCTATTTTAGCATTTGCTATCAAAATATATTCAGAAAAATTATTACATTATTCTTCATGTGTGGAACTATGAAATGTATAAAATTTTTTTTTTACCGTTCTTCTTGAATCAACCGAACCATGAGTTATAGTCAACTAGTTGCATTTTTTTTACCTTCGTTGATTTTATTATTACAAATGTATAAACTCAAAAATAACCGAAAGAAGCAATTTATGTTGAATTTTTTTTTTTTGCTAGGGTTTTTTGTAAAATCTATACTTTTTTACTGCACGTTCCCCAAGAAAGAAAAATAGTGCCTTGCGGATTATTAGAGTCAAGAAAAATATTTGAACCTTAATGGGATTAATTTTATTGTTGAATTGAATTCACTTCTTGAAATAGTGACAAAAAATCAAAAAAATGCCACTTTAATGCCACATTAGGAAAAAAATAATAATAGTAATTGCCATAGATTTGATGCGTGACATAAATAATCTGTCGATTTTTCACTCGTTCGACTCATAGAAAAGCAAGGGAAATATGTTAGCAGCTCGTTCAAAGGACATAAAGTACACAAATTCACGGAATCTTTGCATGCTTCTAACAGATAGGCCTTTAGTTGCCTTTTATGAATTGGCTCTTAACAAATCTGGAATTTCTGGTAAAATTTTTAGATACAAATAGACAGTAGTTTCTTCTTTTCTGCTTCCTTTCTCTTTTTAGATTTTTCTCAACGTTCAGTATTTGCTTAATTTTTCAGTTCTATAATCCCATTTTAACAATTATTGAATATTCCAAATTTTCCTTTCAGGCTGGTCCTAAAGTGCTACTTAAAATATACATTCAAATTCTTTTGCATTGCATTTCAATTCATCATTTAATTCAGCGTATTTTGTTAAATTCAATTCCTTCTTGGTGTTTTAATTTTACCTTTATAACCACTTAGTACGTATACTTTTCTATATGCCATTTGGGATTATTTGATTATGGGTTCAGATGATATTCAATTAAACCAAATATTACTCGCCCAGAGTTCGAAATTTCCTGAACGGAAATTTCATGTTCAATTTTTTTTATTTTTTGGGGAAGCTAATTTTAGTAACTTTTCCGACGTGTTTCATTTTTCAATGGACGTTCGCTTTATTGCCAGGGTGAAATAAATGTAATGTGTATAAAAATTGGTAGAGAACACAACACCAAAATTCCATACAACAAATTTTTTTTTTTTTTTTTTTTTTCTGAATATCTCTACCTATCTGGAACATAATCTTATATCTCAGTCTTTTCAATCCACAATACTAACAAGAAATTATAGGTTTTGTTTCAGTTGCATTCACATTTGATACTGAACTTATTTGTATAATAGTATTTGAACTGTTAGTTGAATTATTATACTAATATTGAAACAGAAGAAGGATCAAAGAATAAAGAAACCCTAATATTCAATATTGATAGCTATTATTTTTCTTAAGATAGTATTTGCTTTTCATTTTTCAGCCAGTTGATAGTATTGAATTTCACCAACCAAATTATTGCGTTACTACTTTAATTTTCTATAAAGTAGTTTAATCGATTAAGCACAAGTTAACCTTCAGTGTATTATATAACTTGCTATCAGTCATTCATAAATTACTCTTGAGCTGGAAAAGAAACCTAACTTAAAAAGAGAAGCAATCTCAGAAACTTTAAATTAACTTAATATTTAATATTATCACAATGTCAGCCCAATTCAGACCTCAGGCAGCAGCTAATAACTCCTTTAGTCAACCTCCACCTCAAAATTTTGGAGGAAATTACCAACCTCAATACCATTTCAACAATCATAACAACAACAACAACAACAACAATTCTGAGGACACTTGGAAGTCTTTCAATGAAAAATTTGAGTCATATAGTTCCAAAGTTGAAGATCTTGTTGATGCATACTCTGGTCCAATTAAGCCATACGTTCCTGCTATTGGTAGATTCTTAATGGTTGCTACTTTTTACGAAGATGCAATCAGAATTGTCTCTCAATGGTCGGATCAAATTTTCTACTTGAATACCTATAGACACATTCCTTATTTTATCGTGGTTTTATTTTTACTCTTGAACGTTATTGTCATGATGATTGCTTCCACAATGTTGATTGGAAGAAAAAGACCAGATGTCTCAACTTGTGTATTGATTGCCGTTGTCATTTCTCAAGGTTTATTTTACGGTTTATTTACCGAAGGCTCTTTCTTATTGAGAAGTTTCTCTGTTATTGGTGGTTTGTTATTAGCATTTTCAGACTCGATTGTAAAAGACAGAAGATCTCTTGCTGGCTTGCCAATGGCAGACACCAAAGATAACAAAAGATATTTCCTTTTGGCTGGTAGAATCATGTTGGTTTTACTTTTTATTGGATTTACTTTTTCCTCATCTTGGACTTTGGGAAGATTTTTTATAATTTTAATTGGATCTTTGGCCTGTGTTTCCATCGTTATTGGTTTCAAGACAAAGTTTTCCGCCGTTATCTTAGGTTTCTTGCTTTCCCTTTATAACATTTCTGTCAATTATTTCTGGGCTTATGGTTACAGAGACCCTCAAAGAGATTTCTTGAAATATGAATTCTTTCAAACTTTATCTATTGTCGGTGGTTTGCTTTTGATTGTCAATACTGGTGCTGGTGAATTATCTATTGATGAAAAGAAAAAGATCTATTAGACGAATATCAGCATTAATATGGTAATTGCCATCTTTAAATACATTTACGATTTTTTTTTTCATTTTTGAAAAAAAGAATATTCAAAAACTACGTTATGTAAGCGAAGAATACCGATCAAAAATAGAATGGAAATTCTAGAAGGCTTGACAGCAATTTACTATCTTTATCTAATTCGGACTGTAACTGTTTTGAAGATAAAACATATCAGAAATTAAAAGAAGGTTTTGACTATGTATTTAATTTAGTATTGGGCTGATACTTCATTTGAAGCAATATTCTAGGTGTGATTTTTCATTGAGTTTTTTGTGATTTTTGAATGCACTCGACTTCTCAGATGATTATTAAGAAATCTTTTTAAAAAAATGTGAAAAGATATAATTGCGATATTGTATTATCCAACAATGATTGATGACTGTATTTTCATGAATGTGAGAACAACATTATTCTAAGAGGATAAACAATTTATATAACAGCAATGTAAAAATGTGAGCATTATTTTAATAATTAGGTATCTGAACAAAGAAGAAAAAAGTGATGCAGGTTAAAAAAGTTTAATAACAAAAAAACCTTTAATAAAATCAGAAAAATATATATATTAATATATATTACGAATGCCTGGTATTCAGTACTTTGAATGATTTTCCAAAAATAAATGAAAACTTTGAATCAAATAAAGTAAATGAAGAATTTAATTGGAATCTTGTTATTCCATGAAAACTGTAAGTTATAAATACAAAAAAAAAGTTAAAAATTTCGAATTTCGAAATTAATTATATCTATTTATGGCGGATTCTTATGAACTTTTATCAATAACAGTAAAATTAGAGAATTTTGACAAAAGTATAACAAATAATATCCGTGTTTTCTTTGTTTGCTGTTATAAGTGTTTAACACTTTGACAATAAAGTGTAGTTCGTGACAATAATTGATTATCATTTGGACTCATCTATTTCAAGGCAATCCCTTAATTTCTCGACAATGTCTAGAATTTTTTTTGTTGCAGGAGAATCTTCATACAAGTCTACAAAAGACTCACCCGAGTCGCAAGTCTTTCCTATTCTAGGATCTAAAGGTATTGAACCAAGAAAGGGAATATCGAACTCTTTTGCTAACGCGCTTCCTCCTCCCGTAGTGGGCTTAAATATTTTCGATTCATTGTGACAGCCTGGACATACAAAACCAGACATATTTTCAATTAAGCCTAGTATCTTTATCCCTGCCTTGATGCAAAAATTAATTTCTTTCCTCACATCAAGCAATGCAACTTCTTGAGGCGTTGTAATCAATATGGCACCGTCAATACCCCCTTCTGTCTTGGATAAGTAATTATTAACAGTCAAATGCTCGTCAGTAGTTCCTGGGGGAGTGTCCACAATTAAGTAATCCAAAGTGCCCCAATTAACGTCCTTAAGAAAATTCTTGATCAAAGTGTTTTTCTTCGAGCCTCTCCAAATGATTGGAGCATCGTCTTCCGGCAACATAAACTGAATGGAAACAAGCCCCAAATTATCATCCACGTAAACTGGAGACCAACCTAAATTAGATTGATGGATTATTTCTTTTTCAGCACCTAGCATCTTAGGTATGGAAGGTCCACAAATATCTAAATCCATCACACCTACTTCCAAATCAGGATCTGAAGCAAGGGACCAGCCCAACATGGTCGTAAATGTCGATTTTCCAACGCCACCTTTGCCAGACAAGACCAAAATTTTATGTTTGATATCTGCTAAATTTTCTTTGATCGTTTCCATATCTGGATCTGGGCCCTTTGGTAATGATTCGCATATCGACTGATTTGCACATCCGTTACAGGCATCTGAGCTTCCAGCAGCTTCTGATTCTGGGCCTGGACAATGTTCGGGTTCTGCCTCTTTCTTGTATCCTTCTATAGTCATTTTGTGCTATGAAAAACTAGTGCTGCACAGTTTCAAAAAACAGAAATATTGCTTTTTCTGGTGACAAATATGTGAATATACTGGTAATCCAAAATTAACTTATCAGTTTTGGAGTTTTCTAGTCTGAAGTTGGTGATAGAAACGAAAATTGTAAAGCTATAATTTCTATCACCGTTGCATTAATAATAAAATTCATGTCAAAAATCACAATTTTAACGTACATACATGCACGTATACTTTGAAAAATTACTTAGATGACTAGAATACTGGTCATGAAAACTTCAGTGTGAGCAAGATAATATAAATTGTAAGTACGGATATTCCGCACACAGGAAACTTCAAGTTTTAATGTGTTAATGTCGTAATGTTACAATGTTATAATGCTTTAGCAAATCTATGTATTTATGTTCAGATTGATTGATGTTGTAATGAGGAAAGTTTTAGTGTTAAAATTGTTTTGGTTATGCGTCGGCTTGTTTTTTAAGTTTCTTGGTCGTGTTTCTTGTGACAAATATACAGTAAGTTTGTTAAATCTCAGTGTTTCTTCCTAAAACATGCAAAGCTGGAGTATAACATGCTTCTTAACAGTTAAGGACATCCTTCTATCTACAATACAAACTGCTGTTGCTGAGCATAAATACTAAGCTGTAAAAGTATAATTTGTTTACGATGCAATGTGTTGTAATCTGAGTTTCTTATTTGTTCTTCTGAACATATTGCATATACCTTTGTTGCAGATATGTTGAGGAATTATTTGTGAGTTTCGACCGTAAGCATATTGTGCAAAATGAGCAGTGCAGCTTACTCAAGCCTTTGAAGAAACAGGACGGATCATTAAAACTCTATTTCTGATATCAAGTTTGAGGCATCCAGAGCATGTTGCCATGCTAAAGAAATATACATTAAACAGGCCTAGCCAAAAAAGCCTCCACCATTAAAATACTAAGTAGGCCACTTAGAAAAGCGATATTAAGAAGTTTTGTAATAGTATATTTACCAATCAATCTAAGCAATACTGAGCGTAGCTCACAGAAATACAGGGTTTCAAAACAACCGATAACCAAACAACGAAAGCTATTCGGGCTATTGAAAAATGCTAAGTTCTAGAACCATACTCTACAAAGACCCAGACAATAAAAATTCCAGTAACCTCAAAGGAATACATCATCTAAGAGTAGCTATTCGATGGCTGACTGAATCGAAAAATATTGTGTTTAATTACTGAAGAATGTCTCTTTTCAAAAAAGCACCCATACATCGGTTTCACTTAATCAAATGAGTAACCAACCTTCTTTGTTGACGAACGTAATTTAAACGTTTTAGAAGAGTGACTTTTTTCAGCACACCTAACTTAGTTCAATTTGATAGAGTTATGCATGAATACTTAGTAAGAGCGGTTGTGTCAGCTTTCAATAAAATCGCATTTCTGCAACATATGCATTCTGTAATTTTCAGCTATGCGACATGCATTACCGTATTTGGACAAAATTCCAAAATGCAGGATGGTTCCAATATATGGGAGTGTTTTACAGAAAACTATGGATAACGTTTTAACAAAATAACAACAGTAAACTGTATCTCCAGGAGCCAAAATTAAAAAAATTAAAGGTTACTCAAAATGTAAGATTTACTATAAAAATCAGCTTCTTCCCTTTTCATTCTGGGATAGTTTTATGGTTTTAGAATAATACAAATAATAAACAAGAAAAACAAGTTATAACTTACAATCTTTACTTTACCCACCTTATTCACTCTTTTAAAATCTCTAAAATCACTTTAAAAATGCAATTCTCTAACACTGTTTTGGTCTCCACCTTGTTGGCTGCTGTTTCCTACGCCGCTACTGCTGTCACCGTTAACCAAACTACCGAATACGCCTACGTTACTGACATGTCAACTACCCGAGTCACCATCACTTCTTGTGAGAACAACGCTTGTTCTAAAACTGTTCAAGCCACTGGTTATTACGTTCAAACCATTACTCAGGAAGACATTATTACCCACACTACTGTCTTCTGCCCATTGACCGCAACTTCTGAAGCTACCAGCGCTGTCGCCACCTCCTCTATCAGTTATAACACCACCACTCCATACAGCAATTACACCGTTCCAAAGTCCACTCTTGATGCAGCAGGAACCACCCTTTCTTCTGCCATTATTACTTCTTCATCTGTTGCAGTCACCTCTGCTACCCCGGTCACAAAATCCAAAACTCTTGATGCAGAAGCTTCCACTTCTACTGAACTGGAAAAACACACTACCTCTAAGGCTTCTACTACTGCAAATGTAACTTTTAACAATTTTGCTGCTGCTGGTGCATCTCACAACATGGTACTTGGTGGTATTGCTGCTATTGGTGCTGCTGTTGTTCTTTTATAACTTTAGTTATTTAGATCAAACCACAGCTTATGAAGATATATTTTTTTATCAGTTTTTCACTTCGAATTTGTTATTTCACTTAATGTTGCTTAATTGCTTATTTATTATTTTTTATTTCCTAAGTACTTATTTTTTTTTTGTTTTTTTGTTTTTGATTTAGATTTAGATACAACTTTAGATAGCTTAAAAAAATTCAGTTTTTAAAATTTTGAACAATTGTAAAACCTTAAAAAATGTTAATAATCTTTACAATATCTGAATTACAAAATAACAACAAGAGCTTCATAAATTGAGTATGTAGAATTTTTATTTATAGCTTTATTAAAATATCAAATTGTCTCGATTTTCGTGAGGGCTAATAAAATTGCATCCTCTGTTCTAACGAATGGAAGTTTCAAATCAATTTTATAATTGAAAAATTCGCATATGTTCTCCACCTCTTTCAAAGCATCATCAGCCTTAAAGGATTTTTCGAAGTCGGTTTCTTTCCCTGTGAAAACCAACAACTTCATTTGCTCATTTTTATCATCTAATTGACTAATGCTATCTAAATTTGGAGAGGTTTTTCTTTGTTTAGAATTTTCCACTTTAGTTTTGCTATTGAAATAATTACCACTTTCCATGAATACAGCAGCAGTATAACCTTCCGGAAATGCAGATTCTGTGAAAATATTGCTGAAAAGTTTAGCAACTCTCACATGATATCCCACAGAAACATTAGCACCAATAGTATTAGCATAATAGGCATCTAAGGGGCTTACAATTTTTCGATTCTTTGTATCTACTGTGACTCTGACATTCACAGGTATTTTTTCATCCTTCTGTAGCTTCACTGGCTCGGCAAGCCCGCAGTTAATATAGCTAGTCATTTGCAAACGATCTCTTCTATTTTTCGACTTTTTAACTTTCGATCCAGGAATATGCTTCACTTTTGATGAGGATGACTTCTCAGGAATAGATAATCCTTCCCTGAAATTTGATCTGAGTGGGCCATCAAAAAAGTTGGTTTGTAAAAACGGTAATGTTGTTAGCGTAGGGTATTGTTTGACATGTTTGAGATATTTTTTGTCCTTGAAAATTGAGTTTACTAGATAAGGAGGTGTAATAAAATACTGCAAAAGTGTAGCTAAAATCATAGATTCCTCACCTATGTTCTTCTTCTGTGATGATTTTACGGTATCCTTTTTTTCTGCCAATTGATTCGTAGCATCCATGGAATTGTCAAACTTAATCTTGTTACCGTCTTTAATACCACCTTTTGCAATGCTTTCTTTGTTTTTTTCAGACTCAGAAACATCTGGAATATCTAAGATCACAATTTCTGAAACATTATATATTGTTGCATTTTTGGCTATCTGATACGCTATAAAAGTACTTTGACTCAAAGATTTAGAATTTCCAAATGATATTACTGTGCTAGGAATGCATAATGTGTAGTTTTTGGTGACTGCTTTTCTATGCTTCTTGAATATTGTTTCAGTTTCAGGAGAAGAGTTCACTGATTTTTTTGTTTTCGTTGACTTTATTGGCTGTACTTCCTCCTTAGTAGCAGATTTCATTTTCCTTTTCGTGATAAATTATTTTTGTATTTATCTTGTTCTCAATATAATTTGTCAATAAGCAAATAGCGCATGACTTTCGGCTAGATGTGTATTCGTTACTCGCGTAACATGAGATGAGATGATCAATGGTTAACTTAGTAAGTGAGTGTATTGAATATTTCATTTCATCTAGTATTCGAAAATTTTTTTTAAAGTACAAGCAAAAGGGCTCACAACCACTAAAACCCATAAAATATTTCTCCATAAATAATAGTTATTCATACATGTTGTTCAACTGAGCAGTTTTCATACTGAATAAGATAACGATAAAAGCTGTATCTTCTTGAAAAGAGTCCTTTTTATTAATTCTTCAATAAGAACAATTTATTGTAAACATCAAGCATTTAAATCCACCGTTGCTCTGAAGAAATAGTTGCATATTGTTTTTTTTTTTCTTTTTTTTTTTTGCTAGATTTTGACACTAGGCTTGATTAGCTAGACCGGATAAATAAATAAGATAATTTGATATTAATTCCTAGAAAATGTCATACTGGTCTAGAATCAAAGAAAACACTAGCAATTTGACTAGCAATCTTTCGAATCTTTCAATAACAAATGATAGTGATGGAAAGGAAGAGCATGAAACTATGATTCACAAAGCATTTATCAATTTTTATTCTGAGAATGCTGGAGGTAAATTTCCAGATTGGCTTATCGAGAACGATCCAACGTTTCAAAGCCAGGAAAACAACTATAATGTTGAAGTGACCAACATGTCTTCTAATAGCAAGTTTTATCCTGTACAGAACAACAGAAATAACTATAACAACCCACAACAGCAAAATACAGTCACAAATCAGTATGCAGGTCAAAATGCTGGCAGATACGACAATTCTGCTCTGAATGGGATGCATCATGATCAACAATATCATCAACAAAAGCAGCAGCCGCCACAAAATAAAGGGTATCAGTCGGCAAGAACTCACACCGCTGCTTCAGCGTCACTTCAAGACATGTACAAGTCTAGCAGCAGACCGCAACCCGGATCGAGCAGTCCAGGAAGTAGTAGTGCATCGTCATCCTTGAGAGATAGATTTCAAAGAAATAATTATAATAGTTTCAACAGAAGATAAATTTATGGTTTTTTTTGAGCATTTAGGGCTCGAGCTATTCGACCCGCAAACCGCTTTGTTTTTTGTGCAGGTATTTCAATTCTTTGGCAAACTATACGATATATATAATATTGATTAGTTCACCTACTATTTTAAACATATTTCTACTAATTTCAATATATCGGTTTATCATACAATTTAACAAAACCAAGAAAATACGATTTTCTATCTGATTGCACCATTGTTATTTTAAAAAATAAATAAGAATAGTTTGCCAGTTTGTGTGTATTTACAGTAAAAAAAAGGCATATATATATATATATATATATATATATATATATATATATATATGCAATATAAAAGCTAAAAATAAGTTTAGAGTGAACAGAGAGGAAAACCAAGAATGCAAAGAGTATCACTGAAAATAAAAATGAAATGATAATAACAAAATATACAAAAAAAGGAGAACAGGAAAACGGAAAAAATTATTGGTTTTTAGTTATCAGAAAGATGCTTGTGTACCCTGGCATTAAGCAATAAAGACAAATATGTACAGTTTGTAGTTGAAGATCCGTTTGCCGGACTTAACATTCTATCAAGGATATCAGGTCAATCGATCAGCCATTCACGAGTTTCATAAATCGTAATCATTTTTAGGTGGTGGATTGCTTTCTTGTCTCATGTACATATCGATAGCTGCACTGAAAGCGGCGAAGCCCCCACATCCAAGCAAGGTGGCAGTAGG
Organism: Saccharomycopsis babjevae; assembly: GCA_031125705.1. Taxonomy (NCBI): domain Eukaryota; kingdom Fungi; phylum Ascomycota; class Saccharomycetes; order Ascoideales; family Saccharomycopsidaceae; genus Saccharomycopsis; species Saccharomycopsis babjevae. The sequence continues at coordinate 244,388 of JASTVB010000013.1, read as the reverse complement.
ACCAGCTTTTATTGCCAAACCACCCCCTGTCAAACAGCCGGCAGAAAGACCATTATAAATGTCATTTTTTGCTCGGATACTTTCAATAACACACTCGCAACCCGAGTAGATGGCACCAATATAACCAAAATTTCTGGCGCTACTGCCCATTCTTTTCCCCATATCTGCAAACATTACTTTCATTTGCTTTTTAAACGGTAAATCTTGATACGGTGTTGCACCCGGCACATCGTAGGACATACTGGCCATAAAAAGACCAAAGAATCCACCGAGAAAGTAACCTGTAACACCTGCGATAACCGTTTTTCCAGGACAAGACTTCATAAAATCAACCATTTGTTGAGCAGCATAATCCCCTTGTTCGTCGGGGGTCATTTCTGCTACCGCCTTCTTCTTCTCTGGTAAATTGTAACCCAAACCGAGACCTGCCATTTTTTCTTATTTATTTTTCTTTCTGATTTTCCTTGTTTTTGATTTATTCTTCTCCAGATTAAAATCCTTTCAAACTTTGAATGGTTTTAGTGCTTAACAATTGTCTAACAGTCATATATGTTTACGTATAGACTGATAGTTCAAAATATCAAATTTTCAATTCTAGATATCAGTATGGTAAGAACAATATTTTTTTTCAAAGATGTGCTAATGAGCGTCCGATCAATGTCAGGATTCTCAAAAAAGCAAAGTTCTACGAATCAAAAAAAAAAAAGAAAATAAACCGCTAATATCACGTGCAGCATGTGATACGTTATATTTATTTCATGTTTGTTTATTTTCTTTCAGTTATCTTGAATATTAATTATACATTAGATAAATCATAAAGTAATCAGGTAATCGATTCAAGTTTATTTTAAAAGCAGATCGATATACAAACGATTGACTTAGAAATGGACTTGAAACCTAAATATATGAGGAAGCATAAGGACACTGACAAAGATTGATTTTTCTGTTTTTGCAATATGATTACAGAAACACCACATCCTTCCCCATTACAACAGTCGATAAATAACGTGTTGCACAGCCACTTGAAAGACAGTAATAGAAGCAAGAGTAAAAAATTGTTGTGGGGACATAGAGAAAATGGAAATTTCAGAGACGATTATGCAACGTCGAGCGACAATGAGGCACCTGTTGCTAATGCTGAACACGAGCAGGTTTCTGAGGGCAGTGGTTTCAAGAATGATGCCGATTCAAAGGAAAACGACAAGACGAGAAGAAATTCAAAAGCAGATTATCCCAGTAGGAGAGCCAATAGCGATAGAAGTATAGGATTTATATCAATTAATTCGAAAAGACTTTTTCGTGCTTCGTCATTAAGAGATTCTCAGATTAAAAAGCTTCTCGGAGATCCGCTCCCGTTAGAGGAATACACACCGTTGTACGACAGCAATAAATACATAAAATACGAACACGATAGCAACGATTTTGACGCAAAATCTGAAGGTGGAGAGGAATACTTTAATTCAGAGGTAAATGTTGGCGATCAATTAGCCACGAAATTAGAACAGGATGATTTCGTAACCCCAATTTTGGAAAATAAAAAACGCGGACCACTGACGGCTTACGAAAATGTCACCAGAAAAGAAAGAGTGACTCATACTTTATACTTGCCAAAAAGAAAGTTTAAGCAAATTGAAAACAACAATATTCATGCCATAGATAAAGGTTACAGGGGAATCTCTAGCAAAGAAAATGATAAATCTGTTTCCGATCATGCGAAACCAGAGCATGATTTCTCAAGCTCTAAAAATCGTCAAACGTATGATTACGATGGAGGGATCAAAGAAAAACTTGGAAATTTCAAGAGGACACAGAATGAAAGCAGTCTGAGCAACATAGATGATCTTCAAGGTATTTCAAGTAGCTTGCTTACACGGCATGTTGAAGATAGATTATATCTGAAGCATGCGAAACATTCGAAGAAAAACCAAATGGCAGGCTTTGGAGGTTTGACAAATGGATATAGAGGCAATAGCAAACGGATTATTGATGAAATGAATGATAATTTGGGACAACGTATAAAAAAATATGACCAAAATCCAGCTGAACTGGAGCAGAAGAATGAAGAAAATGTCAGTGAAGAACGCATTGGGAGGAGGAAAAGTGAAGCTGAACGCAAGAGTAGTCAGACAGTACAAAAGGACATTACGAAGGACATTACAAATGATTCTAAAGTAAATAACGAAAATCAGTTACCAGTGCATGCTAGAACTTTGAGTTTCAGTGACTCGGGGAAGAATGAAAAAGAGTCATTACTATTGAAAAATTTGAATCATGAGGTTGAATTAGAATCTTTGCGAGAAAAGAACAATAAATTCGATGCCAAACGCTTGCACTTGAGCAAGAAAAATAGCCTTGGATTTTTTTTCAAAACTAAGTATCATACACAGTTATGGTTTATTAACAGGGCTGGCCTAAAAAATTTGGCTGTTTGTTTTTTTGTAATATATTTCATGTCTGCAGCAATTTTATACTCTCAAAATGACGAAACTGGTTATGTATTTAGTGACATGAGTTTTAAGATCGCGACTAACAGACCCCCTACTTCTGAGAAAACAACGAAATTCGCGTCGTATGATTATTTTTACTATTGAAAAAGACTCTCAAATCATATTTGTACTATAGAATATTTGTAAATCAAAAAATAAATATATTTTTCACTGAATTACAAAAGCTTTTATGTTTGTAGATTTAAAATAATTTTTTTGGATTTCTTCATGTTAGCTAAGCTAACGAGCGAAATTATAGTAAGCTCAGGACTTAATATGACGAAAATTTTTCAGCCTGCGCATATAGAAATCAACGACAGGCAAAAGTTTTGAGCCAAAAATCAAAGAAAGTGGTATTTAATAAACAATAGTTTAATAAAATTTCATGATTCAAAGTTTAGGCTCAAGAGAAACTGATTTTGAAAGTGAGTGAAGCTTATGACAATTATTAGACATATTGCCAATACTCATAATAATAAAAATAATAATATTCTTCTTTAGTTATTCATTTAAGCATTGCAAATTAGGATTACAAGGATGCCTGCCATACAGAGTTTGGACACATACCTAGAAAGATCAACAAGCTTACTAGAGTCAGATCCAGAGAACACGTTGATTTCTGTCACTTATCGTAACAAAGTAAATAAAGGCAAAGATAGCATCAAGGGTAAAAACCAGGAAAAAAGTAAAGGCGCAGAAAGCAGCAATAACTCGACAACAAGATCAGTGAGTTTTAAAACATACAATGACGGCAATGGTGTTTGCTATAGATTTACTACAAATAAGGCCAAAGATTTATCTAGAGTTTTAACGGCATTGGGGCCTAAAGGGGTACAGTTTACCAAAAGCAAGAAGGTTCCTTCCAAAAAGAGAAAAGCCGGAGCAGACAGTATAAGTGGAAATATTTCAAAGAAAAGCAAAAAGACAAGCAAAAGCGAAATGGATAACTATTCAGTTGAAAAATACAGTGTAAATGGTAAAGGGTTCTCTTCAATTTTGAGTAATGTCGAATTTAAATCAGAAGAATTAGCAAGTCCAAACAACGCAAGCACTAAGTCCCAGAAAGCTGAAGCAGTTACTACGGCTGGTAATCAAGGTTCCACCAAAAGCGAGGAAACCTCATCCAAGAAGAAGAAGAGTAAAAAGAAGAAAGGTAAGAAATGAGCGCGTTCCAGAAAATAGCGTTTATTCTAGATCTGCACATTTTGCAAGCTCGACTCGTTTTTATATGATTAATTACTTTCTTTCAATCTAGAGAACATCAGTATTAATATAGACAAAGACTTCATGTAGCACTCAACTTTTTCATCAATTGATTAATTCTTGACTTATTTTTTTCAATCTATTAGTCTTAATCCCCAAGAGATAGCTGGTTTAATGTAGTTATATAGCCTTTGTGTTGTCTCAGCTCAACTGTCATTCGTCATAGCCAGTCTCCAAGCACGATTTATCTAAGAAGTGCCTAAATATTTTTTTTTGGGTTCAAATTTAACTCTCATTGGGCTGCCCCTCAAGGCAAGCCGCCTTGACTAACCAAGCAATTTCGGGAGGCCCGAAGGGAGTCAGCAAAAAAGTATAGGGAAAGAAAAAAAAAAACAGAAATTGCAGGAGTTGAAATATAACAATGTAACTCTCACGGAACTTGCACCGGAATATCATTACTTAAAGCGCTATATATCCACGGTGAATATTCAGATTTGTAGTTTAGACATTGTGTATTGTGGAAAAGAGTAATTTCCAAAAGTTGAAATTTAAAGATAGAAAAAGCAAGGTCACATCTTAAGACATGCAGAAATGATCTTAGTACAGAAGTTTAAACAAGGACAATATCTGATGCTGCTAATATCCCGTATATTGTTACAGAGAACAGAATGCCAGTTGCTGTTTTCAGTAATTGGGAGAAGAAAGGTATCGGCAATTCAATACTCAACAAGGAGCTTGGGTGGCAAGCATCCAGGTAGTTCAAGCGCGATCCAGGATAGCTTCAAACAATGCATGTCGAAGGTGGCTAGCCAGGCCATGATTGTTACATGCGGGATTCCAATGAGAAAACAGGACATTGGAAAAGCTCAAAGCGTGGAAGATACAGATGAGTCGATATTGAGGAATTTTCATGGTTCTACTGTTTCCTCGGTGCTGTCACTCTCGGTTTCCCCGAGAACACTAGTTCTGCTAAATCTCCAGATTCCATCGGCAACAAGCGAGTCCTCGCATAGACATGGATGGGTTGCCATTCATTTGTTGCCTTCGAACAATGAAAATTCGGTTAGGTTGATTAAGGAGTTCAGCAAGGGAAGCAGGTTTTTGAAGAACAAGAATAGTGGGGAACGAGAAAAAGACAGCAAAGAAGTCAATACAGAGCTGAGCAGGCACATAAGTGTCATGGAAAAGACAGACAAGGTCACACAGCCGTTCAACTGGTTGCGACACGAAGACTTTGTGTTCAGCTCGCAAATCTACGAGCACAATAAAAGAACAGCCAGCGACAACGGAGAACGTGATCGCAACGCTGCGCACGAGCACGAATTAGAAACAATTGCGCAAAAATTCCACAGTGTGAATGGAGAAAAGTCTATGGAGCGGATGGTTAGCCGAGGAATCGAGATCCCGATTCTCTGCGCTGCAGAGAGAGTGCTAATCTGCGAAAAGGATCAGGTGTTTCGAGTGGATGACCATGAGATCTGGGTGTGTGAGGTGAAAGATGTTCTTGTCTCGGATACGCATCGGGACGATTCGAGCAGCACGGGCGGTGTGTTGTTTTACAATCGGGGGTTCCACGGGTTGGGCGAGGTTATTAAAAAATCGCAGGGTTAAAGACGCATACTCACTAAAGAGAGACAGAAATCTCGGTGTCATTTTTTGCGAGAAAAGGATAGTCAGTATCAGTAGCGAAACCAATAGAGCAACATGCTTGTCAATATAGAATATTAGTCGTGTTTATGCTTGTCAATATAGAGTATTAGTCGTGCTTATGCTTGTCAATATAGAGTACTAGTCGTGTTAATAGAGAGCAATACAGTCGTTTCCAGTAGAATGTGACATAACCACTAGGCCAAGGGTCTCGAGAACGTAGACAAGAAGAAGCGGTCATGTGATCAGGGTCGCGAGCCCCGACTTTAACTATGGGGTTATGAGCACTGATAAAGATCACAATTATAGAACAAAAAACGTTTCAATTATGAGCACCGGTACTTTGGCTGAAGTGGTTGCGAACACTGCACCATGGCTTGGTATTGAGTTGTGAGCACCCTTGCTGCACAATTAATAATGTTTTTTAGGGAACGATGTGCAAACCGTTCCGATACGTACGGCGGGTCACGTGCCGCACGTGCCGCTGTTTATTCTCTTCTTTCCCGATTCGAAGACAAGCACTGGATCCTTTAGTCCACGTAAATACCCCTAACTAAAGCAGAATGTGAAATGACTACACTAGTGAGAGTGAGACTAATGGCTAGGAGCAGGAGAGGGCTCGCTGAATAAAGAATATAAGATCAATATTTAAGAAATATGAATCGTTGTTTGTGGTATATTAAGCCTCTATTTTATATTGAATCATAATTTGAACAAATGATTCTCGTATAACTCTTGAACGGTCTTCGTATATAGGCTACTAGCCCTATTAGATAATGCTCGATACTATACTCGTACAGTAAAGAAGCCTCGTATATAGTTGGCGTGCTTCTAGAAATATGATTCATCTAAAATTCTCTTTTTTTTTCTTCTCATTAAACACCTGTTAGTCCTTGAGTCTGTTTGTTGGCTCGAAGTAGTTTTCATGTGCGTTTTTTGTCACCAAACTAGTTTTTCACCAACAAGATTTTTTTTTCTTTTTTTTCTTTTTTTTTTTTTTTTTTTTTTCAGCTGACTGCTCATCTGTAAGGAGCCAGCTAAACACATAAATAGGGTTGAAAATCCTTATGATAAAATATCGACAGATCTGAAAGTTTCACAGTCTTATAGGAAAGATTTTAGAAACTGCAAAGAAAAGACAGCATTAGAACCCCTCATTAAGAGCTCTATATACTGATCGTACAGCTTTACACACATCAATCATAAACAGAAAGAAAATGTCAGCCCCAGCCCAAAACTACAAGGTCTCCGATATCAGTTTAGCCGCATTCGGTAGAAAGGACATTGAGTTGTCCGAAAACGAAATGCCAGGTTTGATGGCCATCAGAAAGAAGTACGCCGCAGCCCAACCTTTGAAGGGTGCCAGAATCGCCGGTTGTTTGCACATGACTATCCAAACCGCTGTTTTGATTGAAACCTTGGTTGCTCTTGGTGCCGAAGTCACCTGGTCTTCTTGTAACATCTACTCCACCCAAGACCACGCCGCCGCCGCTATTGCTGCTGCTGGTGTCCCAGTCTTTGCTTGGAAGGGTGAAACCGAAGAAGAATACAACTGGTGTATCGAACAACAATTGTTTGCCTTCAAGGACAACAAGAAATTGAACTTGATCTTGGATGACGGTGGTGACTTAACTACCATGGTCCACAAGAAGTACCCAGAAATGTTGAACGACTGTTACGGTTTGTCTGAAGAAACCACCACTGGTGTCCATCACTTGTACAAGATGTTGAAGGAAGGTTCTTTGAAGGTTCCAGCCATTAACGTCAATGACTCTGTCACAAAGTCCAAGTTTGACAACTTGTACGGTTGTAGAGAATCCTTGATCGATGGTATCAAGAGAGCCACTGATGTCATGATTGCTGGTAAAACCGCTGTTGTTGCTGGTTTCGGTGACGTCGGTAAAGGTTGTGCCATGGCTTTGAGATCAATGGGTGCTAGAGTTATTGTCTCTGAAATTGATCCAATTAACGCTTTACAAGCTGCCGTTTCTGGTTACCAAGTTGCCCCATTAGACGAAGTTGCTTCCCAAGGTCAAATTTTTGTCACTACCACTGGTTGTAGAGACATCATCACTGGTGAACATTTCTTGAAGATGCCAGAAGATGCTATTGTTTGTAACATTGGTCATTTCGATATCGAAATCGATGTCGCTTGGTTAATCAAAAACGCCAAAGAACATGTTGAAATCAAACCTCAAGTTGACAGATATTTATTAGAATCTGGTAATCATGTCATCTTGTTGGCTGCTGGTAGATTAGTCAACTTGGGTTGTGCTACTGGTCACTCTTCTTTCGTCATGTCTTGTTCTTTCTCTAACCAAGTCTTGGCCCAAATTGCCCTTTTCAATGCTGACAACAAAGCTTTCAGAGAAGAATTCATTGAATTCCAAAAGACTGGTCCTTTCGATGTCTCTGTTCACACTTTACCAAAGATCTTAGATGAACAAGTTGCTAGATTACACTTGGATCACTTAGGTGCTAAGTTAACTACTTTGACCGCTGTCCAATCCGAATACTTATCTCTTCCAAAGGAAGGTCCATACAAGCCAGATATGTACAGATACTAAATGGTTTTCCTTTCATATACATATGTTTTGAATTGAAACAGAGCAACGAACTAAAATAATCATTCAATTGGTTGCATCAACTGCAATTGGTTAGAAAAAAAAAAAAAACATCAATTTCATTTATATTGTATTATACTTTTTATTATAATAATTATCATATAATATACATTTTTCTTCAACGGAGCATTTTTTTATAAAAAACACATCTGTAGTTGAGAAGTTATTAGCCAAAAAAGACAACAGCCTTGTCATTTGGACTTTCTTGGAAAAAACAATATTTGAAATTCAATTTCACTATATAAAAAAAGAACCTAATAATATTTAAACAGCTAGTTCCTAAGACTATAAGTGATTCATAAGAAGTACTTATGTTTTTAAAGGAAAAGTATAGAAGAAACAGCTTGATTTATGAAAGAATTCGCCTATAAAGCAACTGCAAAATGAAACAATAATGGTAACGAACATTAATTACTCGTTAATTATTATTATCCCTTCAAGTAAACAGGCAACTCAAACTCTTCATTTTTATAATCAGTATTTTCAGAATCTACATTGCCTGAATCTTTTTTCTTTTTTTCCTTTTCATGGCTCTCATCTACTTCTTTCTCCTCTTTATGATTGTCATCCTCATTACCGTTTCGACTCAATTTTTTCAACTTCTTGGGGTTGCTTAGTTTCAAATCTTGATTCAATATCTCGCTCTCAGTTGCTCCTAATATTATTGAATCTGGATCTCGGAAAATTGAATCATCATCGTCTTCATCGTCTTCATCATCATCGTCTTCTTCTTCTTCTTCTTCATAGTCATCATCATCAATATCGTCATCGATTTCTCCCCTATCATTCTCATTACCGTTTATCTCTTCTTCTTCAAAATTACATTTCACCACATTTAATAACTGATTCAGAAATTCAAGCCATTTATCAGTTGAAGTAATATCTAATATTGCAGGATCGATAATATCCAATTCATAAGAAGACACAAATCTCATAATTTCATCAGTTATCAAGTTAACATGACCCATACATGCAAACTCAATGTTGAATTTCTGCAAGAAATGCTCATTTTTATGCGCTACTGAATGTAGCAAATCTGTAATGTTTGTCATAAAGAATAAATCAGACACCAAAAAGGCATTATAGTTACCTGTCATAGTACCAGATAGTAGCTGCTGTATAATATCATAAACAACAGTATGCAAAAAGTTATTCCACGGGAATCTGAAGCACACGTACTTTATAATCAAATCTAATAATTTATGGTGATGCAATTGATACTTAAATTCATCCCCTAAACTTGGATTCTCAATTAAAGCCTTTTCATTTGTAGCACAAACAAATGGAGACAGAAATTCACCTACTGCTGCAAAATCATCCAAATCATCAAATATAAAGCTTTCATCTACATCACTGTTAATACAATTATTGCTTTTTGTAACTGAGCCTCCATTTTCTTCAGACTTTCGCATTTCATTCTCTTTATTATCCTCTCTTGCGGGATTATGTCTGGCATCTGTTACTTTAGAAATTGCTGATTTACTTGTATCTATTTTGGGAAGATCTGGCTTGCCTATTTGAACTGGTTTTTGAGGAGCTGGTGTTTTGGTATTCATTTCTGGATTAATATTAAGCACAAGTTTGCTGACCATTTTATCCTTTTTGATCCTACGTTCTTCATCAGTGAGATTTGTAATATTTTCATCGGTTTTGTTAGTTGTATCAGCTTCATCATTTGAGTATTCAACCATCCCATTCGATTGATCTGCCAGATGGGTCGGGGAAAAAGTCTCATAGTTTTTAGAACTCTTTTCGTCTTCTTCTGAAGAGGTAATAACTCCGGGTATTCCATCAGATTGTATGTTTGCAGAAATAGGTAAGCTGATCTCTTGATTTCTAGTATTCGATGTATCAAAGTTCAACAAGCTCAATTTGTCGGTAATGGCTTCATTCAAAAATTTAGTTCTTGAAGATATTAGCTGATTTCTAGATTCTATAAGCCATTGCGCATCCTTATGATTATATAACTTTATGTTTGAGCAATGTAATAACTCGGCAACTAGTTCGGTTAATTTCAATTTAAACATCGTGAATTTTTCAATATATCCAAAAGATTGAGCTATGTAAATCTTATCTTTCAAAAACTTCTTGTCAATTTCATTTTCTATTTCATGATTTTCCAATTGCTGTATCGGATTTTTATCCAAAAGAAAGTAATCAATTTTGCTGGAATCGAAAATAAAATCTTCCGGATAGAATCCCAAATTTTCATTAAGAGCATCACAAAACCAAGGTATATTCAACGAAAAAATTTTTAAAATATTGTTCAAATAAATTGGTTCGCGATCACTTGGAGGATATTGGTTCATCAAATCATTGAATTCAGATCTTTTAACATCATCAGAAGAATCAGCGCTGTCAACATCAGATTGTGAATTTTTTGCTTCAGTTGGCTTATTATGCTCTTGAAGATCCTCATCTATCTTTAGTTTTTCATTATCATTTACCTGTAATTCATCTAAGAATTTCTTATATTTGGCAAAAATCAATAAGTTGAAGTCACCATAATCGCAATTATTTTTACGAATAATCTCAATTATAATATCTATAAGAATCGAAGCCGGTTTCCCACCATCCTTGATCTTTACAGCCATCTTCCAAATAGATTTATGAGTGACTAACTCTCTTGTTAAATTATTAGAGCCGATAGCAATTGTTTCATCACTTCCTTGTTGGAGATTCAGGACCGAAATTCCAACTAAGCTTTTGATCATGTCACCCACAAATTCAGAAATATAAAAAGGATACTTAATATCAATCAAATTAATCATATGCTGAATTAAATCTTGTTCCATTAATAAATCAATGATACCTGTATGCATATTATTCTTGTCGGTTATTATTAGTTTCATTAAGAATTCATTTAGCAATAAAATATCGACATTATGCTTAACAAATAAGTCAACAAGATTGATATTAGAACGAATAAAATTTAAATATTCGTCAGCATTATTAAGCAATAAACTTTGATTTATTTTAACAAAGCTAACTAATAAAGGATGCATCTCATATAAAAAGTCTTTCTCTAAAATGCTCCATAATAATAGTAAATGCTTTTTGTTGGAAAGAAGAGCATCAGCTATCTTAGGAGTGTCACTCGAATAAATGTCTGCAATAGTGCTGCATCTTTCCAAAAAAATTTGGTCTTGCTCTAAATCATTACTTGAATCGGACATCTTTTCAAGAGTTTCTGCGGTGAACTGTATATTTGCTTTGTTAATAGCAGATTTCTCCGCTTGATTATCGTGAAATTTGTGTTGTATATGCTTTCTGTTATAATCATTAGATTCATATTTTTGATCGTAAGGCTTAACACTGCGTTGCAGAATGACATTATTATAATAGTAATCTAGTTCGTCGCAGCCATAGTACGCATACTGCAGAGTTTCATTAATATCCAAATATTCTTGTTGTTCAACCTCTTTTTTTTGCTCATCATCCATCATATCAACATTGTCATTATCATCATTATCATTGCATGTGGCAAACTGACCATCTGGATATTTTTTTTTAAGATATGCCTGTATCTTTGACGAATTGCGAGCATATATGTAATAAGAATCTACCAACATCTCAAAATAAAACTCGATATTGGAATCCTGCTGGAAAAATTGGGCCAAACTGCTTTTAGTGTCGGGCTCGACACAAAATAAGAACGGCAAAGCACCATCTAGTTTAGATAATCGAATTTGGCGTAACTCCTCATCTTTTTCTGATTGTAATTGCTGGTCTTCTTTAGAAGGACTAGCAGCAGACGCTTTATTGGATGCCGTCAATTCTTGCCTATTTTTTGATTCGCCGTTATTTATTATTGGATTGTTTTTGATATCGGTTGCTTGCGCTGCTTTTGTCTCTTTATGCTTATTTTTATCATCAGTAGATTCATTGTTCTTTGTATTTGTGGATGAAGGAGAATCGCTATCATGTGGGACGCTGTGATTATTTGTTGTCTTCTGTTTATCATTATCTGTGGAATCAGGAGACGATGAAGAAGATGAGAATGAGTCTGAGGAGGATGCAACAGATGAGCCCTCATTGTCGGATTGAAGAAGATTTGTATGAGCTTCGCCAAGATCGTCGTTGTCAACTAGATTGTTGTTGGATGGTTCCTCAAGATCTGCGACGGGTGTGCTGGAATCGATATCCACTATTGCGCTATCGGTAGCAGATGACGCGCAGGATTCGTCAGAGTCTTGCTGCTGGCGACTGACTGCTAACTTGGTGTTTGCGGCTGTCGATTTTGCTTCTGAGGATGTCTCAGAGGGATTCTTAGAGGATGTGGCAAAAAACTGAAACATCTTGAGAGGATTATGAACTAAATGGCTGGCTTTTTTCCAGAAGGTTTATGAATAACGGTGAATGGGTGTGGCAGATACTGTGGTTGGCTCGCTTGCAAGGACCTCTATTCTGATAACGAGCACGATAATGTGGGAAAAACAATAATACTACACAAATAAAATAGAGACTCAAGAACTGAACAGCAAAGACAAAGAAGTTGGGGCGCGCAACTAAAGGAAGCAAGGCAAAAACTCTAGAGTCAGGTTGGAATATTGAGTAGAAGAAATATTGTTGCTGAACAGGACGCTAAGGGGTCATTCAGCTTCTTTGCGTGAACAGATAAGTGTATCGGATATTGTCTGCTGCTTCTAGCAAAATCTAAAACACAGAAACAAGCTGAAAATAACGGTATACAGGTACCTAATAGTGTTGGTTGTGGTTGTATGATAGGAAACAATGTGTGTTGCTAGATATCAGCTTTCAAAAACTATCATTCAAACCAGCCAAATCAAATATCGACTGGCTGCCAGCTTTTATTCAAGAACGGAATTAGCCGCCGATAGCTCGCAATTCCTCCAAATAGGTGCTGGTTGTCAACTCGCCCAAGGAAAAAAAAACTAATACAAAAATTATGTTGGTGCATAGAACAAGCAAAGTTAATATCCTAAGCGAGGAAGCCCCAGCGCCCAAGATGAACCGTCTCGTGACAACCTGCGGCGCAACCTGAAGACAGCGCAGCCTGTCTCCTGATGGTCGTGCTCTTTCGGCGGTGTCCAGGTCACCTAGCCTGCTTGCGTTTGTGCTGTTTTGTCGTTGGTAGAAATTCATTTTTGCAGGCTGTGCGGTGCCTTTCTCCCAAGCTCATGGCTTGTCCTGGGAACAACCCAAGGCTACGGGGTACAAGCAAATATTTGTGCTGGATAGCCTGGGCTGGGCAGAAAGGACCTTCTAGCCCTGGTGATCAATTTTTTTTTGTTGCTTCTCTTTTTTTTTTCTCACTACGTCACAGAAACAGCCCCAGAGTTTTTCGCTGGCTGCATAGACTGCACACCTTATTGTCTGGAGCCTTTGGCTCCCGCGGGCAAACCAGGTGCTGCATGTCCCGCGGTGAGAATGCTGCGGTGGTTTTTTTACAAGACATCCCCCGGATAGGCCTTCGACAGCCTTCAGTAAGACCCAAAGACAGCTCAACTCGAGCTGTCAAGTCTGAATAAAGCTTGCAGCCTTCAGGAATGAAAAGGCAGCTTTTTGCTGCTACTTATTGTTTATTCCTTAGCCTTGTTTATTCAAACACTTCAAATTCTTAGTGAACATTAAAAATTGTTTTCGCTGCTTAATCTACTTCTATTTCATGCTGTTGACTGCCTTCATCTGCTCCTTGTTCTCATGTTTTTTTGTTTTGCGCAAGCAAAAGTGGTACAGAAACAGACTACGTGCAAAAACCACGCAATCGAAGCATCAAAATTGTTCTATTGGCAGGAAAAACCACAGAATGCAAAGCTGACAGGTAACCAGTTGCAAAAGTTGCGTTGTGCAGTCAGGCCAGCCGGTAAACCCGGACCCACTGATACTAATATACATCCAAACACCACCAATACTAACTAACCCTTGCTAGACTTTTCTCATATATTGTTTTTTCAGCAACTACCCTCTCTAAATGCCTTCTGTAACTGTCTTTCGAAATATATAAAGATATTGTATAGAAGCCTGAAAAATTGTTGCCAGGTCGTTGCTAAATTACGGAAACAAGTGGTTTGCCCAATTGTTCTTGTGGTTTGGTCTGTCGTTGGCTTTCCCGCTGGCCTGCTGGCAAGTCTGGCATTTCTGCTGCTGTGTTCAGTCGTTAATATGAGCGCGCGCCCGTGAAATCGGGGCTTCGAATCTTAGTTTTGTGGGCTCCCTGTCTGGCCACCTCGTCCCCCACTAGTTTCTCCGCCAGCCAACTGTCCGTATGTGGCGACCCCAGAACACTTAATAACTTCATCTATCATCATTGCTGTTTTCGCACCAGGTAATCGAAATCCCCAATTTTGCCACGAATTTTTGAAGGCTACTACAGCTCTCTTTGAAGTTTTGCCCGAGTATTGCAGAGTTATTGACTCTTTCCCAAGAACCTGGCAGAATCCAGTCCATTATTCCCTGCTGTCTAGACATGTCCTTCCGAGTGCATCTGAGAGCCACAACAAGAATGTTGGGCTTGCTGCCCTTGCATCCAAAAAACCTCGCCGCCCTGTTTCACACTAGACCTCTTGTGCTCAATGAACCATCTACATTGGCGTCTCCAGCCAAAGATTCTACTTCTGGCTCCTCGACTGCCGCTGCCTCTAAAAATCTTTCTTCCTTTTCCGGCTCCGCAGCAGTCAAGCCTAAAAGCTATTTTGACGATCCAGCTAAGACACCCGAGCAAGTGAAGTCACAGGTCAAGGTTTCCGCAGAGTCCCTCAATGCCGCAAATCATGTCCTGGCGGGCTCTCCAACTGCTGCCCCGGAAAAACCGTCCAGCTCCTTTTTGGGAAATCTATTTAAACGACAAAACAACGGTGGCAAGACCTTGACCAATTCAAGTCCCCCTGCTTCTGCTTCTACCCCCGTATTCCAATCTGCCTCTCAACAAGCATCCGTGAACAAACAGCCATCTTCCTCGAGAGTTGAGTCTTTTCTGAATGTGGGATTCACCCTTTTAATAGGTGTCTTGATCTACTTTGCAATCGACAACTACCATGCGCGTTTGCTATTGCAGGACGAGATGTTCGAAAAAACTTTAAAGCAGCAAAAGGCCTTAGCAATTGCCCAGGCCTCCTTCAAGAACGTACGAGAGAAAAGAGAGATGCAAATGTTGAACGAGAGAAAAAACACACAAAAGAGAGAAATGAAAATGGCATTGCATATAGCATTACTCAGACAGCAATTAAAGGATGCTGGAATTGATCCTGTCGATATCAATTTCGCTAACAAAGAGTTTGAAAAGAACGTCAAAATGGAGAATTCTTTGGCCAATTTAACTGGTACCAGTTTGTGGGTTGTAGACGAAGCAGATATAAAAAAATTCATGCCAAATACCCATGATTACGATAATAGAAACGGTAAATGATCAAAACAATTACAGTTACAGCATTTGGTGGATCAATTTTACCAATTAAGTTGCTTAACAACAAGAGCAAGCCCGCAGGGCCAGAAATAAAATAAATGGCCGCACATTCTTGTATATAAAGAAAGAAAAATCATTCAAAATTAGACAATTAGACAATTAGACTATAATAGAACTTTCTTCTCTCTTTTTGGTAAATTTAAAATAAACCTTATATTGGTCTTCTAAATGAGCTATTATAATGATTTAGAGTCAAGATTGTGCATACTCAGAAAACTTATTGCACATGAGCCCCTGTTCTTTTGTATTTTTTATTTCTCTCTCTATGTAAGGTAGAGAAAAACAAAAAAAATTTTAGTGCACTAGAAAAATTTTTATGCTAACATTTTTTTTTCATTTCTTATATAGGAAATCTCGAAAAAAGAATTTTCTTAGTATAGAGAAATCAATGTAGAATGAACAATAGTTAAGATAAGATTAATTGAATAGAAATAGTGGTCTAAAGTTGACAAATCAAGGTCTCTCTTTATCATAAAAAACAGAATAGAAGTATTAAAAGTATAATGAATACCTTTATGAAATTTTTGAGTCAGCAAATCACCAGCTTCAGCCGTAGTTTCAGCACTACGAATACGGTTCTCAGAGAATGGAAAACCATAGAAGCACGTAGAGTAGCCAAGGTCCAGTTGCCAGAAGTTGGTGAAAAAATCCCTGCCAGCTTGCACGTTCCAAAAGAAAAGCCTGAGTTTCCGGAATATAAATACGGTGAATCCAATATATATAAGCAAAGTAACAAAGGGCTCTACGGAGGTAAATTCATTCAATTTGGTAATCAAAGAGGTGAAAAATCAAAGGTCAAAACCAAAAGAACCTGGAAGTTGAACGTCATTAAAAAGAATTTGTGGAGTGAAGCTTTGAATAAAGATGTTAACATCAAGCTTACCACCAGAGTCTTGAGAACCATCTCGAAGGAAGGGGGTATTGATAACTATTTGACCAAGGAGAAGTCTGCTAGAATAAAGGAATTGGGTCCTACTGGCTGGAAATTGCGTTACAGAGTGTTGATGAAGAGATTAGAAGCTACTCAAGACAGCAAGCCATACCTTGATATCGTAAAAGACGACGCTGGTAATGAAGTTCCAGTTTATTACAAGGTAGATGAAAAGAATATTAAATTCGGTAAAAGAAAATTGTTGAAAACATTGTACGGGTTGGAATTGGAAAATAACACAGATGCCACATTTAAGGAGTTCATGGCTGAGTACAAAGATCAATCCGTAGAAGATATTGTGCACAGATTGCAAAAACTCAACTATAACGTCTCTCAGCTCACCGTTTAATTTGGGAAATCATTCGTTGACTTTCATCAAGAAATTTTTCGTACACGTGAATGCCAGCTGGGGTTGACATCGCGTTGCAAAGAAAAGGGAACTAAAAAGCAATAGCCACCAAGCTCATATAGTTCTATTTGTTTGTATTCTACATGATTCTTTGTATGTACATATATAACGTGTAAATATAGGTTATTGATAATGAAAAAGATATACATCGAAACTGAAGAAATCTGTGTTTCTTCGAAGTTCAAATTTTGGTTCCCAGTATGTCTAGAGCAAATATTTTAAGGTACGCTCTCCATTCCTGTTTAGTTAATGCTTTTAAGTGTTTCTTCATAACATAACACAGTAGTGGATTATGTATATCAACAGAATTGGCTTCTAAATAATGAATGTCTACGAAGATTAAATCAATTGTGAAATCACGTGTTATCAGCGTGATCATGCCTATTTTTTGGTTTGGTTTTTGAAATTTCAGAAAACCAAAAATAAAAACATAAACCATCTGCCCAACCAAGAAAATAAAAAAAAAAAAAAAAAAGACGACTATAAATAGCACCAATATTCAGATCCTCTCATTTATATTCTCTTGACCCTATTATTTTATTTTCCTTTTTTTTCCTCAACAATGTTTTCACCAGGCGCCCAGAGTCACGGTTCGCGCCTCTTTTTCCTTGGCCGTTACTCTTCATCTATGATGGAATTCGTGCTCGCGGCAGCCTCAGATAAAAATGGCAATTCACCGTTGTCGAGTTTTCGGCCTATTACGTCGTATCATAGCAATTAGTTTGCTTGGTATCGCGGCTCAATTCATACATATAATCAGCTAAGCTTAGTTCGAATTATTGATCGAATCCACCTGAAATTCAGCCTGTTTTATTCTATAATGCGTCGAAGTTGTATTCAAACTGTAATCAAAAAGAAAAGACTCATGGATTTCTGTAAAGCGAGGACTTCCATTTTAAAATTGAATTAGTCGTGAAACCCAAATACTGTCGTTATATGACAAAAAAGCTTGTTCAAGTCATCTGCAAACCCTTTTCTGGAAAGAATGATGAGCAAGGCAATGTTTATTCGACCAACTGTTGCGAAAGGTTTCTACTATGACTCGTTCTGCAATACAATAAATTGTAGTGTCTAACAGTGTTGGCTCACGTATATAGTTTTTCAGGGCAGAACATATAGAAACTTATCTAAGTGAAGCATCAAGCTGTTCAGTCTGTCTTTGAGCAATCTTGCGCTCCAAGTTTTTAGGAATTGGACAGCATGGAGATCTTGCCTCGTTCCCGTTTATTTTGTAAAATTTCAGACAGCAAGCGTACAACTCATCTATGACTTTTGTACACTTGGATTCATCGTATCCCGCAGCCATCAAACAATCTTCATAGGGGCAGTTGTTAGTAGTCTGTCAGAAATATTTATGCAAACGCTCTCTATAATAAAATCACCTACTTTGGATCGCACACGCTTGAGGCTTACAAGGTTGAACCTCACACCTGTTGTCATTAGCCATCTTATATATTTGACTTGTGCTGATTACTGTACAAATTCATAAACCAGTCGAGCAGATAGCTAGAATGGTCTAGTATAAGCTAAACGTGCTATTATGGTTACTCTAGTTATAAATCACAAACAAAGAAATACAATGTAGAAACAATATGTGTATCACGTGTAATATTCGAGGGCATATTCGCACGTGACTAATACTTTTCTTTTGTATTTTAAGGTTTTTCATAGCCGGAGTTTTTTTTACATTTGTATAGTAGGTTATTTACTAAAATCTCCACTAGCAACAAGAAATATATAGTTACTTGAATATAATTATTACAAGTACTACAACCACATTTATTATTTTGTACTGAGTAAAATTGACACAAATTGAAAAACTACAGAAATCGAAATTTTCGTTAAAATTCCTAAATCAATAAAGAAACCCCGAATGCAATAAGGTTGAGAAACTGAAAAAATTACAAATGGTGTACGGATGATAATTATGTGAAATTGAGCACCTACAAAAAAAATTAAAATGAGAAGATAGAAGCCAACCAGATAGTCGGCAGCGCATATTACGAAAAGAAAAAAATAATATAGATAGAAGGACTAAGAGAGAAAGACTATTAATGAAATTTAAAGCAGCTTAGAAAAAGAAAAAAAAAAAAAAAAAAAAAAAACAACGAAAAAACAAAAAGTGAATATTCTAATACTACAGTAATTTCTTTTCTTGATTGATAGGTATAAACACCATATACAATAAAATTATCGTTAAAAATGGCTAAGTCAGGTATGTGATATAAGGAAGTTGATAATGGAACCTATGATATTCAAAAGATATAACTTTGGAACAGAAATGATTGAAATATATGTACAAGAAGAGTTTATTGAATCACTATAATTTGAAATTGTTGAAGCATCTGTTGATAATATGAAATGTCCAACTATAGATAATATACAACTAGCATTTCGGAATAACCCGATATTATTCATCTTGATATGATATACTGGTTTTAATCATGGGAATTTCAGCAATGAGAGTAACTGCAATATCTAAAGATGCTGGGTTACTCAAAAAAGGCCATCGATATAACATGATTTCCAAGTCTCCTATTGAAAGGTATTTGCTTATTTGAAACAAAGCACACTACGATACTGGATGCGGAATTTTTGGAGTCGAAATGGCATTTCATAGCTGTTGATGCAATAATGCAATATTTGTTGGATATCATTGTCAAAACATTATCATTGGTGTGTATAACACCCACACACACAGCATACAGGTCACGTATGTTTTTGCAGAAACAGTATTACTAACATTCTACGTAGGTATTGCTATCGGTTTAAACAAAGGTCACGTTGTCACCGCCAAGGAAGTTGCCCCAAAGATCTCTTACAAGAAGGGTACTTTGTCCAAGAGAACTGCTTTCGTCAGAAGTCTTGTCAGAGAAGTTGGTGGTTTAGCTCCATACGAAAGAAGATTGATTGAATTACTGAGAAACTCTGGTGATAAGAGAGCTAGAAAGTTAGCTAAGAAGAGATTAGGTACCTTGAAGAGAGCCAAGAGCAAGATGGAAGAAATCAGCAAAATCATGACTGAACAAAGAAGAGCTCACTAAATTTTTTGAGATAATTTTATGCTGTCTAATTTTTATGTTTACTCATACTTATGTTTTTTGATATATTCCAATAAACTTGTACTAATGTTTTAAAAAAAAAATAATGAAAATCGCCTGTAAAAGTACATCAGAATTGATTTAAGCCTGTTTTAAAAACGGGCCAGAAACCTTGAATTGTATTTTTAAGTGTTTGCAGTGCTATTGTTAGCTTTGTAACTCGATGCTTCTTAGAAGCACGGCTGTGTATATTAGGCTACCTATATATTGTGTGCTAAGCTATATCAAGTCAATGATATCGTTGATGAAGTCATTAGCGAACTTTTCTTTGAGCTGAGGATTAGTTATATTTGCTGCGTTCTCCTTGGCAGTCTTGATCCTGTCTAGTATGTCATTCATGTTAACATCATTGATTTGTTTCTTGACAGAATGGTCATCATTTAGCGATTTTGCTAATTGTTCTGCATCGTCATCTTTCAAGAGGATTTGGTGATTTTCAGAAGCCTTAAGATCTATGTCATTCCAATCGAATGTTTCTATCATCTCTTGGATCTTATATATACCTAAACGGTCGCCAAATTCATCTCTGTCTGAGGAATTAAGTTTTTTATTCTCCTTATAGTATGAGATATCTAGATTATTGTCAAGAAATATTTCTTTGAGAACCGATATGTCTATCTTTGGTTTTTGCAACGCATCTTTTCTTTCGAAAACAACAGTTGTCATAAATCCATCCCAAGGCACGTATAATTCGCCCAAATCTGTATCTTCTAAGCTGATATTCTTGCACTCATCAATAGTAACTTTCTCTAGCTGGTTGACAATATCGGAATTTGACTTTTCGTCTTTTTTCAATATTTTCAATATATCACTCAACTCATTTACAAGATTCTCTATATCCTTTTCACTCTGATAGTCATGATTATTGTAATCGATACAAAAAATGATTCCTGCAATCACATCTCTGATTTCTTTCATGGAAGAACTTTTGAACTCATCCGACCATTTTATGAATCTGTACAAACTTGTAAGTTGTTCTTCTGGAGATTGAGACCTACTAGTATCATCTTCGTTATCAAATTCATCTATCCATACCTGAATACTTTTAGAAAAATACTTTGTTTTTAGTTCGACGTCGTGAATCACTCCTGAATGACTGGCTCCGTCTGGTAAATCAGGTAGAGAGTTGAAAAGTTTGTTGATCAATGTGAACTTTCCGGACTTGCGAGGTCCTATCACTAATATTTTGTTCCTCTCAACCATTTTTGAGGCTCGCCCTGTTTGTGAATATTCTGTAATTTTAAGGTGGATGGGTGGAATTGGACCGATAAATAGTGACAAGCCTTCAGGCACAAAAATGGGGGAGAGACAATATAGATTACATATACGAAAAAACGGAATTTTGAAAAAAAAAATAATAAAGAAATTAAAGCTACAACATAAGTAAAATGCGTTAAATGTATTCAAGATCTATCAATTATATAATAAGTAGTTCCTATTCATATTCAATGATGAAGTGAATAGCAAATTGGATCTACTTGGAATTCTTGATGAATTCTAAAATTTTTGCAGACAATGGAAAGCCGATCACAACCACGGTGATAACAAGTGCAATTACGGGCTGAATATCAACAGGAATAACCCCAAACAAAAGCGATACCATATGTACCTCTAGTGGTACCTGTAGGTCAGTCAACATTACATCTTGGTTGCTCGAGTAATACTTTGGATAATATGTTAATTCTAGAAAAGCTTGCTTTTCCTCATTCAATTGCACAAACTTGAGACTAAGATCTATCAGAACAGGATAGGTGGCCGGCCAGCATACCCTCAAGTTATACTTATTCTTTGGGTCATAGCGTTCGATCTTGAAATACAATGCCTGAGTTCTCAGCAGTTCGCTGCTTGATTTGCGATCAAAAGTTTCCAATTCTCGATTGTTCAAGTGGTTCACAACGAGTGTTGATTGAATGGTTGTGTTGGGAGTAAGAACTGACTCTGAAATATTGTCTGCACCAAGCAATGGAATTGAGCTGTGCCAGCTGTCATCGTCGGGAAAGGCCAAAATCAATGATTCTGTGTTGGCGGTTGCTAGGCTAACCAAAAAGAAAAAATTTATCACCGAAAAGAGCTGCATCTATATCTAGTTTATTGTGTCTGAAACTGTGGGTTCAATTCTTGATCTAGTGATGGGGCCAATAATATTGAAGACTAGATGAACTCAAATGAATAGAGTGTTGTTGTCAGGATCTTTTATATATGGGATTTTCCTTCTAATATTCTAATTTTTTCTCAAATAAGAGATTTCCACTAGCGTGCGCGTAAATGATACTCCACAAAATAAGTTATACTGTGAATGCTATCCATGAAATCCATCAATTGGGGGTCCAGTATAGGATGAAAAAGAGACTATAAGAACCACAACAGCAGCAGGAACAGAGAATGGTGCACTTTTTTTGCCAACTAGGAGTTAGCTTTCGCGTTGCTGGTTGGCTTCTTTGGAAGCTCTTTAGGCTTCGTAGCTCTGGGAAGTTCTGCAAAGAAGGGGCTCTGCAAGGCCTTCTCGCAGGTCACCCTTGCAGTTGGATTCAAGCGCGTGAGTTCTATCATCAAATCTAACGCTGTGTCCGAGGCGGCAATGAATCTATTCCGAAGCTCAGCACGTGAGGGTTCTGGATAGACACGCAAGTCGTTGTAGCCAGGAAGCTTAGAGACGTTTGGCCAATTCTGCTCAGTTGGGGTTCCGAGTGCCCTGAATGTGATGTCTAGCTGCTCCGGATCAGTCTGTCCAGCAAGATACGGTGTTCTCAACATGAGCTCTGCATAGATGATGCCTACCGACCAGACATCAACCGCAGCAGTGTAGTGTCTGGATCCTAGCAATAGCTCGGGCGCCCTGTACCAGATCGTAACTACGTTACTGGTCATCTTCTCCCTTGGATCGCTCATCAGTCTCGCTAACCCAAAATCCGCTATCTTGATCTCGCCCGTAGGCGATATAAGCAAGTTATTAGGCTTCAAGTCTCGATGCAAGATGAAGTTGCGATGGCAGTGGTAGACCCCGCGAAGAATCATCAAGAGCCACAGCTTGACATCCGCAGGCTTAAAAAGAATCAGTTTGTCCTTAATCAACACCTCGAGGTCGCAAGGCAAAAACTCTAACACCAAATTCAAGTTCCCGTTGTCTGAGGCAAATACATCGATCAACTGGATAATGTTCACGTGTCTCAACTCTTGCAAATACTTCACCTCCCGAATAGCTGACATATCTAACCCGTCCTTGAACATCCCGCTCTTGAGTTCTTTGATGGCTATATCCTCTTTCAGCTTCTCATTTTTCCCAAGATAAACTATGGCGTATGTACCTTCTCCCACTTTTTTATCCTTTGAGTATCTAAGGGCCATGCTTCCCATTTTTACTTTTTTTCAGGTTCAAAAAGAAAATATCTAGAAAATGAAAGTTTCTAATTTCACAGCATTCAATAAAATGCAACCTTCTATGTCTATTTGTGTGTTTATAAGATTCAGAATAAAGATTGAAGAAAACCATCAAGAACCTACTGATCAATGTGTATTTGAAATATCTTTGATATATTAGTTAATATTATTCAACCATAATCAAAGGCACAGCGCTGCTAACCAATAATTTTTCATTTGCAAAATTAAAGCTGCACATATTAAACGTGTAAAATAGAGAAATTTTTGGTGATAAAATATGATATGAGCGTCCAAGTCTAATATCGAGTATCGACTCCCAATCAAGGACACCAACAGAACCCATATCAGCAGCCAAATTGAATACTGGGACTCAAGTGTTGGAGATTTGGTATAAATAAAATAACCATTGGTTTTGCCAGACAAAGAGCAAGATTTGCTTATATTTCAGGGAAGAATATTTCGAGAAATGGGTGCTAAAAAACATCAATCAAAAGCAGGTGGTACACGATTGGCAAACACCAGCCGATCATCCAAGCAGGTCGCTCAAAATGAGAAGACTCAAGCGATTGCAGAGTTAGAGCGGGTAGGATTTCAGTATAAAGAGGGATATGGACGTCCGTTTTTCAGCTCAACCACCTTAGCTTCTGCGTACCCAAACAAGAAACTTGCCATGTTCTTGTTTGCAGTCGTGATAGTGACGGGTCTCGCAAGCAGACTTTATGGATTAAACTCTTTTCCGACTCCCCTATTCAAGGATTTCCAGCTTGTGGAGGCCATTCAGAAATACATGTACAACCAGTTTTTCATAGATATCTATCCTCCATATGTCAAGTTATTTTCCACGTTTCTCGCGTTTCTTTTGAAATTCCAGCCATCACCTAATAGATACACAAATACCAGCGTGTTTCCTGAATCTTTCCCGTACTTGCAATTGCGTTTCATGGGAGCTTTGCATGGTGTTTTCACAATCTGCATCATGTATCTCACTTTCATAACCACCCACTGCGATCCTGTAATTGCGTTGGTGACTACCTCGTTGATCATCTTTGATGGGTCCAATATTGTTGTCGATAAAGTCGCTCTTTACGACTCCATTTTTTTGTTTTTTTTGGTTGCCTCGATATTTACGTATTTTCAGTTGAAACAAACTGCTGCCTTCACTAAGAAATGGTATAAGACTTTTTACATTTTGAGTTTGTTGTTGGGAGCCGCAGCATCTCTGAAAATCACTGGATTTGTCACCATTGCATGGGTTCTTTTATTACAGCTCAAACAAGCTTGGGTTTTATTAGGAGATTTGAATATCGAACCTAGATTGAGGTTTAAGAATGTTGCCAAGTTTGTCACGATGAGTCTGATTTTTGTTCTTGTGATTCCGCTTTCACTATTTTTTGGTATAAATGTATTTAATTTGAGATTGTTGTCCAATACTTCCACAAGTGTCAGTGATGTTGGCTATTCATTGATGCTGCCTTTGTTCAAATCAAGTATCAGTGGTAATAATATCATGCCACATGGTAGTATTGAAGGTGGTGATTCCAATATCTATCGTGATGTTATTATGGGAAGCGAGATCACAATTCGTCATGCTGATTCTCTTGGGGGCTATTTGCATTCCCATAATTTGACCTATCCAACTGGATCTCAGCAGCAACAAGTCACATTGTATGATTATTTGGATGTAAACAATGAATGGATCATTGAAAACAGAAACCCAGATAAAAAAAATACTTGGGGTGAGTCACAACAAAAAGTTACAGATGGTACTTCTATCAAATTGAGACACGCATCCACCGGAAAGTATTTGCGTGTCAATGACCAGAGAGGCCCAGTCAGTGAACAGGAATACGATTATGAGGTTAGTTGTGATGGTGAACAAAACATTGCCAATTCAATCGAAGATGTTTGGGTTGTAAGCATGGCGCCAGAATATGCAATGAGCGATGGCATCTTGAATGCAAACATCACACTGGACAATGTGCTTCATCCTATTAGTACTGTTTTCAGATTGAAGAACAGAAAATACAACTGTCACTTGCTATCTCACGATATCAAGTTGCCTGAATGGGGTAATTCGCAGCAAGAAGTTATATGTGTAAAGGACGCTTCTTTGGTAAAAACTCTTTTTTACATTGAGCAGAATGAACATCAACTTTTGGAAAGAGAGAATGCCGAGAAGCTAGTTTTTGGCAAGATGTCCATATACGAGAAATTCATAGAATACATCAAGACTCAGTTGCACTTTGCTCGCTTGAACAAGTATCAGACAGTCAATTTATCTCAGAGAACTCTAGCCGAAACCTGGGCAACTAGTGAGAATGTGGTCAGTATGGTTGCAACGGATTCACATGCAATTGTCTTTGCTAACAGTATCATTTTACAATACGCAGGTATCGCATCTATTGGTATCTTTGTGGTTCTCAATTCTTTGATCATCCTTTGCAACTTCCTATGGTTTGGCAATTCCTTTTTATTATCCCGGACCCCAGGCAAGGGAAACTACTCCATGTATTCTGTTTACCGCGTCAAGTTCATGGTAGCATTATTCAAGTACAACTCGATCATTTTTGACTTGCTTATTGGCTACTTCTTGCACTATTATTTGTTTATCAGACTCGAGGTGGAGTTATTTGCTACTAATTACATGCCAGCTTATATGTTCCTTGTATTTGCAATTGGTTACACCTTACAAATGATATGCGAGCAAAACAGATATGCAGGTTATGCTGTTGCTTTTGCCTTTTTATCATATGCTATGTCTTCGTTTTTCCCAAAGTACAAATTCTTCTACGGTGTTTAGTCAAGAGCAACTGCATTACTGTGTTCCTGGGCTCTCTTCTCATCTTAGTCTATATTTTCATATCGTGCATTTTAATTTTCTTTTGATTTTACAAAGTATCATAGAATGATAAATATGTATCCCAATGTGTTTTAACAATAAATTACAATTTTGCTCTACTATAGATCACTCAAATCTTTCAAAAAGAACTATTCAATATATGTATATTAATCTCACTAGACTTATCACTTGATATATGCTCATGTTCCGGTATCTGAGCTCTTTCCATATATATATATATATATATATATATGTATGTATGTATGTGTGTGTGTGTGTGTGTGTGTGTTTTTTAATCAACGTCATTTTAATGCAGTTGAAAACAGCCTCAAATATTGTAAGGGGCTTATTTAAATCTTAAAAAAAAAAAAGACAATATCATGATACAAAAAAAGAATCATATAGAAATTCACCAAGCTGACACAACGTTTAGATCTTTGGCTAAAACATATAGTATCCTTAGAAAATAGTTACAGAATTTTTTGGATTACCTGTTATATATCTACAGATTAAAAATATTAGCGGATATCTAACAAAAGTCTGAAACATACATTGAGTTACTTAAAGACGTGACTTAGAGAAAATTGAATAACTTGAAGTTATAAAAGTTCATCCATAATGGCACAATATCCCACGAATAGCAATTTCTTGCCTAGTTCTAAGGAGTTTTTCAATGAAGGGTATTACGGAAACGATATGCAAAATTTTAATGAAGATGAGCTGAATTACGATAATCTTGTGGAGAATTTGATTAACCCAAATGCATCCCAGTCGTTGTCTCCCAAACTCGATCTGGAAAGACTTATTCCAAATAGAAATAATGGTGGTGTGAGCTATAGAACATCTAGAATTGCACCACCGCTGGCTAGTAATACTTCATATAATCATGAGCAGCCTCCCTCGGTAAGATTGATTCCGCTGAACCTTAGTAGTAATGAGGCTTATCTTTCGCCTAATGAAGCCATTTCGTTTCAAGTTCGTTCACCAAGTTCAGAAAATCATTTCTTGAGAAGCCCTGTACTGCAGAACGGTAGTGAGTCTTTTCTTGATGACTATAACGATA
Organism: Saccharomycopsis babjevae; assembly: GCA_031125705.1. Classification (NCBI taxonomy): domain Eukaryota; kingdom Fungi; phylum Ascomycota; class Saccharomycetes; order Ascoideales; family Saccharomycopsidaceae; genus Saccharomycopsis; species Saccharomycopsis babjevae. The sequence goes on along the minus strand of JASTVB010000013.1, from coordinate 217,281 downwards.
ATAAAGTTGCGAGATTAGTCACACCAGTTCCCCTGCCAAATATTTTACCTTCAATTCAAATGGAAAGTTTGGATCATAAAGATGCCAATAGAGAGCTTGTCGGCACAGAAGCTAAGAGAAATTGCTTACCTCCATCTCCACATGATAGCAGCAGTGCTGGTCTGAAAACTTCGCCAAAAAAGAATGCCATAGTTTCGGGAGCGAGGTTTTCTAAATTTTTCAAAAGAAAGAATAGTTACCAAAATGATACAAATAACAAAAGTGCGGCCAATATTTCTGGTTTAGACAATGAGATGAATTCATTGCTGATAAGGCGTAGTGATGCAGCAAATGCAACATCTCTGTTGCGTAGTTCCTCAAGCCATCAGTCCTCTTTCAGAGATGATTCGTATGATGATGAACATCAGAATAATACATCTTTTGCAAATAACACAGTTAGTTCATCGTCTTCTTTATTAAATAAACTACATGCGAAAAGACACAATTATGATAAGTTTGATGACAAGGACGCAACTGTTTTGGAATTGAACAATTTATTAAGTGAGAAATACTATGACCTGTTTGACTTCAATTGGAATGAAATTGCTCAAATTTATCTATTTGGAAATTTGTTTAGCTCGATTTTTAAGGCTTCAGGGGCTGGAGATCCTAAAGAATTAAGAAATAACATTTTTGGATGGCTTTTGGCAGGAGGTGACCAAACAGGTTCAGTAAATTTTGAGTTTGCAAACAACAGTTTCAATGTCTCACAGATTGAAAACACGGATGAAGCAATTTTACAATTGCTTGTTTCATTAGTGACCCACTTGGATCCTTTCAAAAATACTGTCTCTCATTTGAAGCAGATCACAGAAGGTGATCCGCACAATAAAAATCAGAGCAGCATTAATCCACAAGGAATAAAATCACAAAATCAGGATCATTCAAATTTGGAAAAAGTAGCCACGAGAAATTCAGGTATTCCTATTCCTTTGTCGCAAGCATTATTGGCAAACTGGATGGTTGAATTCGAAAATGAAGGAGGGTTTAATGATTCGAAAAGTCTGCTGATGTTTCGTCGTGCTGCAAGAAATAGTTACGCCTTACAATATTTGATAAATGCAGATTTTTTTGAATCAGCCCTAAAATTACTTGAAAAGCTTCTGAAGCAGACCCCTAGTGTGTTGTTAGCTAGAAGATTTGCAAAGGCCTCCGTGAACCAGAATGATTTTGGAGATTACAATCTTCAAGAGACTTTTTTTCATTTGAATGCTATGTTGATGAAAGATAACAGAACATCCTTAGGTATGTCATTTTTTGGCATTGCTAATATACTACATAGTGAAAAATCATACAATAAGGCTATCAATTTATTTGAAATTGGTGCCCATTTATCCTTTGATCTAGATTGCTGTGGAATGGCAGTTATGGGTTTGAATAACGGCTATGGATTTGGCAAAAAGCATGGTAAAGAGTTCAAATTTCAAAGAAAGAGACGTGCAGCTCAAATTTACCGAATTATCAAAAATAATGGAGGAGAACTTGATGTTGGTACCTCATGGGCCTTTAAGGATAAATATGACTGAATTTTGTATGCTGAAATGTTTACGTTTAACTATGTATAATAATTGGTCCTAAGTATATTAATATAATATTAATAAATAAACAAGTGGAATTTATATATGCTTTGTAGTGTATTCAGTTAGTCTAAATAAATGTTCCTATTATTTCTTAAGGATTTTTGCGACATATTCGGCGATGGCCATAGAACTTGTCAATCCTGGAGACTCTATATTCAATAGATTAATGAAACCAGGAAATCCTTCTTCTTCCCTTATGATAAAATCTACGAACCCTGGCTTACCTGTGTCAAGTTGTGGACGAATACCAGAATATGAGGCGGTTAAACAATCTGCGGCAGGGATCTGTGGGAAATATTTAAAAATTTCTTTAAATGCAGCATCAATGTTTTTAGAGCTAGGTAGGTAATCAGTTGGACTATCGACTATCTCTACGTCTGGCCCAAATTTAATTTGTCCATCTAGAGAAATTGTGAGATGTGTTCCAAGACCTTTTAGCCCTGCCATTGGTATAGGGTATATGAGACGTCTAACTGGAGGAGTTGGAATTGTTGGTGTAAAATAATTACCTTTGGCAAAACGATATTTGACATGACGGGATTCTGGAAGAATTAAGTTGCTTATTTTTGCGGCATAAAGACCGGCGGAATTGATAACAACTTCGGAAGATATTTCAAAAGGTTCTTTAGTTGAATCAGCAGGCTGGGCAAGTGATTCTACAGTTGTCAAAATAAAATCACCATCAGCGTCTTTTTTGAGATCTATAACTTCTGAATTAGTGACAAAATCGACATTACCGCTGTTTTGGGCAACCGCTTGTAGATAATCCATTAGAGAATGAGCAGAAAGAATACCAGTATTAGGAGAATTCAAAATCGATGCTTTTGCAACAATTGATGGTTCTATAAATTTGGCTTCTCTCAAAGAAACAAAATTTGTTGGAACACCTTTCTCCGATTTGCAAGTATGGTGCAAATTTTCCAAATACGCATCTTCTATATCGTTTTGAGCTACAATCCATTTTCCACATTTTTGGACCTCTATTGAACTCGATTTAGCCCTTTCATAAATAAGCTGGGAACCCCTGATGCAAAGTTTAGTTTTCAAACTATCGGTTGGATAATAGATACCAGCATGAATAACCTCGGAATTTCTGGAACTGGTCTCTTGACCTGCAGTTGGGTTTTTTTCGAGAAGAAGAATATTGTTGGAAGGGTTCTTAGAAAGCTCTGCAGCAATAGCCAAACCTACCACTCCAGCACCAATAATGGTATGAGAATAGTCAGCAAGAGCAGACGTGCTTGTAGAGAATAGACGATCAAGCTTGGAAGCTCCCCTGAAGGATCTCGCGATGGCATGGAAGGACAACATTCTCTATGAAAATGAAAGCCTGACCAGATTAACGGAAGCGAAAAGTGAAGTTTGTAGAAATAAATTTAGAAGAGTTGAATGAATAAAGAAAACAGAATCAGCAGTCATTATATGTAAATGTGTAATTATTTGTTGATGGTTTACCGGGGGAAAATAAATTGAAGTCCGGGGCGGGCCATGGGCGCGAATCTTGAAAAATTGACATCCGTATTCGGTTAGTACAGCTTAGCATCAATCTGCGTTGAATCAAACTCCGACTCATCTGAAAAGTGGGGAACAAATAGTGAAGTATAAAACATTGGAAAACGATACAAAAAATACAAACAGACGAAAGTACATACTAATAAGACTGCAATATTAGCAAATATATTACAAGTTTTCGATAAAAGAAAAATACAAGCTGAAGAAGCAGGGTAGCCACGGACGCGTTTCAACATCAATTACGCTGTTAGAGTTTTGAAGTAACAAGGCTAGATATTTTGAAAAACTAACCAATTATTTACAGGTTTTAAAGGAGATAGCGTATTCTCAGAAATTTGATAGAGTCTAGTGCGGTCTTAGATTGGGTTGGAAAGATTTCAAACTTTTGAGAAATTATAATGCATAATTGTTAAAATCTGACAGTTTTGATATTTTTCATAACTGATGGAGAGTGTTTTTGCAAAATAACTAATGTATTAGAATGTCAAAAATGAGGATAAAAACGAAGTAAGAGGAAAATATGATTTTGTTATGGTAAGTAAATTCTGTTTGATTGTTTATGAGACGCGTTTTGGATGGAATATGCAAGCTTTTTAGAAGTTTTAATTAATAACTTATGCGCGACCCTTGGTTGATAATGAGCAAGATTAGATAAATGGATCATTTAAACCAGAAAATGTTGAAAAAAGAGACATGTTCGTTTGAAATAGGTAAGTTTTAGGTGTACAAAGAACAAAAAAGAGACATTTTTTTGAAATAGGTAAATTAAATCTGCAACAAAAAGGTTGAAACTCAAGGATGATAGGAGAAAGGCCCGAAAAGGTTAAGAAGTCCATATTTGTAGCTAATGCTTATTTTAAATTGGTTCATGTATAATTTGGGAAAATAAACTAGGAAATTAAGATTTTCAGACAGTGATATATCCAAATTGTGATGTTTTCACGTTGCGATTTCGCCAATCTTTTTTAAAAAGAATATTGATATGCGGTTGGTATTTGCCAAAAGTATCCAATTGCATATTCGTGTATATTTAAATAGCAATACTGATAAATACAGGTATGTATTTCTAAAAAAAGTTTAAATGTGAATCTGAAATTAAACAAATTTAATTAAATTTTTAACTAAAAATTCACAATTCTATGAAAATTAATAACTCTGGGACGTGTATATAGAAAAAGACCAACCTTTGAAATATTACGTCTCAATAATAGTTGAGTATCAGAGAATACAGTTCAATCATTGATTACTATACCAAGATTATTTAACAATGCAAATTTTCAACATATATCTGTAAAGTTTTCAAAAATCATCCTACAATCCTTCAACAAACATCCAGCAATTCTTCAACAAACTATACAACTTTGTTCAACAAAGTCAAATCTGAGCGACTACATCAGCTTCAAAAATCAACAAAGATAAAACATTCATTTTTAAAAAATATTAAGCAATCATATTTTAAAAAATGCTGATTATTAAACAAATAATAAAAAATCCTACAGAAAACAAATCAACTTTACATTCATCAGAAAAACAAATACAACTCTACATTCTTCAGAAAAACAAACCAACTTTACATTCGTCAGAAAAACAAACCAACTTTACATTCGTCAGAAAAACAATATGATCTTGTACGAATTGTTTTGGGCAACCAACGCGATTCAATATCTATTCATCCCGTTGATTCGTGTCTGCTGTTCAACAAGATATCTTTCTTTTATAAGTAATCAATACTACCTGATATACGTCCGAGTTGATAGGTGCCACTAGAGGTGATGCATATATAAAAAAGCGCAAATCTTGTGCTATGCAGACAAATGCTAATATCTGTAGGCAAATGTACCATGTTACGCATGAATCACGAGATTCAGGACTATATGTGTGCATAATAATCAAATATTCTTTTCTCTTGGTTTTCTTAGACGGCCATCATTTTTTATTACTAATTTTTTTTTTCTTATCCCTACTGTTACAGTTATTGCTCTCAAATCTGCCAGCAGCATGAGAATCAACAATAATTCACATCAGGGCTAGTAAAAAAAAGAAAACAGCGAAACAAACAAATAAGAAACTGTAGTTAGATACAGAACACACACCACAAAGAAAAAAAAAAAACTAAACAAAGCCAACCAACCATAAAAAAAAAAAAAAAACTAGGCCCAAAAGCCCACCTATTAAAGAAGTATGGAACAAAATTAAGTTATAGGAACCAGCGCCTGGCCAATATTGCTTACAGCTAATAAAGGTATATTATTCCAAAACATTAGCCATTAACCTTTACCAATCAGCCCCAACTGTCGTTAAAAACAACTAGTTCTACGAACCCTTACTTTCCACAACAGCGTCAGGATCCGAACCAAATCAGGATCCGCCATCTACAGTCTCGTAAACAACTCTGGAATCTTGTGTTGGCCTGGTTTTCCGCGCAACCGCCTCCCTTTCAGTAGCACCATCGACTGCACACACAACCAACCATCCAATCGACCAAGTGCACCTCCAAATAAGTAAGTATCCGTTTTTTTGCCATCTAGCAAGCGACAATGGACAATAACGACCGTTTGGAAACCCTTCTGTCTCCCCAGAGCCCCCTGGTACACGCTAGCAGCAGCAACAGCCATCCAGACAGATCCCTCACCAACAACACCAACACAATAAACAACGTGATTGCCGCTCCAGCAGCCGCTACCTCCCCTACGGCCTCTGCTTTGACATCCCCCAGAGCCCCTGCCACCCCGCGAATGCTCAAAAACGCAACCAGCAGAAACTCCATATCCGATCCTTTCCACAACCAGAACACATCCCAGAATCAGAATTCTGTCATGTCGCCTGCCGCTGATTCCTTCTCCCCGTCCTCCGCTGTTCCTCAGCAATACTACAACAAGCAGAACCAGGACTCTACTCTGGCTCGCAAGCCTCAGAATTTGGACCCCTTGAACACAAGGTTTGATGCTCCCAACTACGAGCCTCAGCAACAGCAACAGCCTCAGCAACAGCAGCCTCAGCCTCAGCAACAGCAGCCTCAGCCTCAGCAACAGCAGCCTCAGCCTCAGCAACAGCAGCAACAACAACAGCAGCAGCAACAACCGCACCATCTGGCCCACGCAGGCCGCCACAAGCAACAACAAATATACAGAAAGTCCATCGGGGACTGGGACTTTGTTAAGACTGTTGGTGCAGGTTCCATGGGAAAAGTCAAACTCGCAAAGCACCGTAGAACCCATGAACTCTGTGCTGTTAAAATCGTCATCCGTGCTGCCAAGGCATACCAGCGCGCCCATGCTGATGATCCTCCTCCTAAGGATGCCGCAGAATATCAGAAACGTTTGAAGGAATACGAAAAAGAAGAGGCCCGTGATAAAAGAACAATCAGAGAAGCAACCTTGGGAAAGCTCTTGTACCATCCTTATATTTGCAGACTTTATGAAATGTTGCCCATGTCAAACCACTATTATATGTTGTTCGAGTTTGTTTCGGGTGGTCAAATGTTGGATTACATCGTTAACCATGGATCATTAAGAGAATCACAGGCTAGGAAATTTGCCAGAGGCATAGCATCAGCTCTAGATTACTGTCACAGAAACAATGTCGTGCATCGTGACTTAAAAATAGAAAATATCATGATTAATGATTCCGGCGATATAAAGATCATTGATTTTGGTCTTTCTAATCTTTATAATAGTAAAAAATTTTTATACACATATTGTGGTTCGCTTTATTTTGCTGCTCCTGAACTTTTATCTGCACATCCATATGTAGGCCCAGAAGTAGATATATGGTCTTTTGGTATTATCTTGTATGTGTTAGTTAGTGGAAAAGTTCCTTTTGATGATAAATCCGTATCAATTCTTCATAAAAAAATTAAAAATGGTCATGTCGAATATCCAAGTACCCTTTCGGCATCCTGTCTTGATTTACTTACAAAAATGATTGTGGTAAACCCAGCAAATCGTGCTTCCTTGAAACATATCTTGTCACATCCTTGGATGAATGAAAATTATGATTCTCCCCCAAGATCTTATGTTCCTTTTAGGGAACCTTTACAGTTACCATTGGATTCAACCGTTCTTCAGGATTTGGAAAAATATGATTTAGGGAATCAGGACTATACATATCCTGAGCTCACAAAGATTTTAACTTCTCCTGAGTATAAACTTGCTTCACAGAAATGGTACACTAAACATGCAGCATATGAAAGCCGCCAAGTTCCTGAACTTCTTCGTGATTACTCAGACGATGTTTACCCTGATGTAACCAACGCTTATCATCCTTTGATTAGTATGTATTATCTTGTGAAAGAAATGCGTGCTCGCCACAGAGCCAAGCAAAAACAGCAGGAACAACAGCAACAACAATTGACTGTAAATAAGAGCAAACCTACTCCTATAAATACTTCATCGGCTATCATACACAATAACAATAATAACAACACATGTCCTCCAATGAGTGCTCCCCCTCAAACTTTATCCCATTCCTTATCTATGTCTTTACCAACATCACCACCACCTCCACAACCTCTTCCTGATTCCAATAAAATAGTTGCTGAAAGTCTCAACAGCAAGAATAATAATTCCAACCCTGTTGAAGGTTTGACTACTGATAACGGTAATTCAGACTTCCCTATGACTTCTGAGAAGAATGATAGTACAGTGTTAGCTATTCCAGAGCAAGCTCATGGCGGTGCTGTCGCATCTCCATTCAGTATTAACGTTCCTCCTCAACATCAACAAGATGTTGTTTCTCCAAGAAGAACAAAATCAATGGCAATTGGAAACAATTATCATGCTGGAAACTTTGATAATGCCGTTATTAATAATAGTAATCAAGAACCTCGCACCAGCGCCACTCCAGCATCATCGATTAATGGACTTATTCGTAGGCTTAGTAATGGTGTCCGCCGTTCCCCATCTACATCATCTTCAATGGGCTCTAATGTTAATTCACATAATACCAACACTGTATCATCTCCAACTGGTGTTGGAATGATGTCACCTACGTCACCTTCTCATCAACAGTATATTCTAGACAAGAATGCTCCTCCTGTTCCTTCTATTCCAAATGTGTTATCATACTCATATACAAATGATAATAATAATGATAATAATACCGCTGGTATTGATGATCTTGGCTTAAAACCATTGGAAAATGCTCACCGTGAACCTGAGTCAACGCTTGGTCGCAGTGGCAGTATGAATAGATACTACAACAAAAATAACTCTGGTACCGCTCCAGAATCAGCAAATACTGATTCTGCAATTTCTGGCAACAATGGTTATCCTTTCACTAACCTGGTAGATATGATGATGAATACCTCTTCTCCTACCACAATGCAGCAACAACAGTTTCCACAAGTTTCTGTCTCTAAAAGATCTGTTTCTAATTACTACAATACTGATGGTAATGGTGGCAATCGTGTAACCAGTGGTGTGCCTTCCGGAGGAAATTCCGTCAATAAAGGTAGACATAACAGAACTGTTAGTGCCTCTGCTGCTCAGTATGGTAGACAGAATCATTACTTACAGCAGCTGCAACAATATCAAACACAGCAGCAGCTGAAAGCTCAAGGTTATGGTGATAATACTGGCGGTAACTCATCAAGTAATGCAGGTGCTATTCTTTCACCTAGATATTATGGTAATGCTGCCGGTGCTAACAACAACAATAATAGTTTAAATGTAAGCCGTAAAACGAGTGTTAATTCCAACACTCCAGGAATTTTTGCTGCAGCTAGATCTAAGACTATTGGCCACGGAAGATCAAAATCTATTGGTTATAAAAAATCTCCATATGACGAACCTTTACTGGCTAACAATGAGGAGTCTTCTGTTCCTCCATTACCAGATCTCTCAACTACTGCTGTGATGTCCTACAACAGCAATAATAATCACCTTATAGATGGTCTCAAACCATTGTCTGAAGCTGCCATAGTTGAACAAGCTAAGCTTGCTAGCCCAGGATCAATGCCATCAATACAGTTTCCTAAGACACTATACATCAAAGGTTTTTTCAGCGTTCAAACTACATCTACTAAGCCACCTCCAGTTATTAGACAAAATATTATTGACACTTTGCTCAAATTTGGCATTTCTTTTGAAGAAGTCAAAGGTGGATTTTCTTGTACCTACATAACTCCAACGGTTACTAAGACCATAAGCACACCTTCTGGCGCAGCTGGTATCAGTAAGAATGTTTCTAATAACAGTGATGAAATCAAAAATATTAACTCATCTGCTCTGACTGGTACTGGTACTGAGAGTGAAAAAGCTGAGTTGCATATGCTGAATACAAACGGTACATCAACAACTATTACTGCATCAAACCCCGTAAAAACACCACCTGTTTCAACTATGAATGCCGATGCTCAAGATACATCATCATTAGGTAGTGGCGGCAACAACTCAATTGTTACCACTTTTTCTCAAAATAATAACAATGTTGCAACTACTCCACCACAGCATAAAAACAATGGACATAGAAGAATGTTTAGCATGGGATTTAAGAAGCAATCGTCATCACAATATCTTTCGTCCCAACAGCAAAATGCTATGCCAGCAACTCCAAAGATGCCTACTACGCCAGCCGTTCTTTTTTCACCGGTAAACATGGAACACACCAGAAGTACTTCTGGATCTGTTCATTTGGACGGTGATTCAAGTGCTTCATTGGAGTCATTTAGTGTTCTTGGTGCTAGTGATATGATTATTTCTTCGCGTGTGGCTCAAAACAGTATCGGCAATATGAATGGTGATAACAGTGGTCAGCATATTCAAGAAAATCCTAAGAGAAGCCCTATTCATTTTGAAATTTACATTGTTAAAATTCCATTCCTCAGTTTGTACGGTGTTCAATTGAAGAAGTTAAGTGGTAATGCATGGAATTATAAGACTTTGGCAGATAATATTTTGTCTAATCTTAACTTATGAGCAAGTGCATAGTCTCCGGATTTTTGAGTTTGAATTTTATGATTAGTAGCTAAGTGCTATTACTATTTTTTAATTTTGTTTAAATAATTTTCACCAAATAATATTTTTCATATTATTTAGCTGGTTAATATAATATACATAGATGGTTGAAGTTAGTTTTTTTCTATTTTAATTTTTTTGTTTACCTTTTATATTTATTCAATTTCTTTTTTTTCTTTCTTTTTTTCAAATTGTATCTTAATTTCTAATGTATATTTGATAAATTTATTTGGTATGTGTTACGGCAATTTCATTTATTAGTTCATTCTTTTCTAGGAAGAAGTAAAGGGTTTTTAGCCTAATGTAAAATAATCTTAAAAAGAAACAGTTTTAGGCAGCAAACTATCATCCTGGTTGCCAGTTTAGAAATCAAATCAAGGACATCATTTGAAAGAATTCATTACAGTTCCCATGCTTAATACGTACTACATAGTAATGCTATGGTGAATCAGAATCAGAATAATTACAATTCACAATACAAAAAGCAAGAAAAGTAGTGCGAAGAATTATTATCGAACACAAGGAAGATATGCTCTACAAAATTGGAATATCTAATTATTATTAATCTGCTATAATATAATGTAAGAAATTAGGAGAAAACCTTGTACTTTTTGTAATTTTCATTATTCTCGAGAACCTTCAATGCAGTCAGAATATCTATTTTAATGTCTTCAATCAATGCTTCTACTGTTGAATAATTCAACTCGGGTCTAATATATCCCAATAAATTAAATTTGATACCAGCACCATAGAAATTGCTATCGAATTTGTGGATAATGTGAATCTCCACCGCAACTTCTTTGTTTTCGAAAAATGGATTGTATCCCACCAGCATCACATATGGATATACGGTTTGTAATTGTTTATCGGTCAATTTTTCTCCATAGTTAAATTCAACAGAGCGTCTATGCGATTTTTCATTACATTGTTTGACTTTTTCGTGATCTTGTTCTAAAAATAACTGACAATACCCAAAATAAACACCGGTTTTCACAGTAGTTTTGAATTTTTCACTTAAAGACTCAGCCACCGGGATATTAGCGGTTGGAAACCCAAGCTCCGATGCCCCACGTCCAAAGCTCGATATAATGTAGCTTTTTTCTTCTATAGGAAATGGTAGTTCAACCTTTTCAGGGATCTCAGCTCTTACTGTCATTGCTATATTTCATTCCAAATTATCCTAAAATTATGAAAATGAGAAATACAATCCATTTAAATTATCGTTTATATCCTTATACTCGAGAGCTTTCAAGGCTTGCAGGATTTTCGAAAATGGTAGCTCAACGATTAACTCACAAAGATTATTGGATCTTAGTTTGGTTTTCTTTCTATTTTTATGACGTTGGTTTTCATATTTTTTCTTTTTCTTTTTTTTTTATTTTATTTTTTCATTGGAGAAAACAACTTGTTCTGCGCCTTGGGGGCTTGCTTGTTTGACAAGTACAGTGGTGATTAATTATTAAACATCATACTCATTCATTCGCAACTTTTTCAACTTTTGACTTGTTTTTAAATTCATAAAAATAATAACTATATTTAACTTTAGAAGAATTAACAAACGTAAATTGATTTACTTTTCGATTTAAAGTGTTTTCGATCGTTAGAAAACAAGAAAATAACAACCAAAAAGAACCCTGAAAATGTCAGCCGAACAAACCAATCAAAGAGGTGAAGAAGCCTTATTACAGAACAACTATCAAGAAGCATTGAGAAGTTTTCAAGAAGCGGTTAACCAGGAGCCAAATAACGTTAAGTATTTAGCAAATAAGGCTAGAGCACTTATTAAGCTTGGAAGTCTTGATGAGGCCAGAAGCACCATTGATAATATCATGCATAGCAAAGATACCTCTCCTTATGTTGCAACAGCCATGGGCGAATTCAAAGCCTCTCAAGGCAGTTTTGAGGAAGCCGCATCGTATTTTGAAAAAGCTGCCAAATTGAACGAACATGATAATCACAATTCAATGTTAGAAAGACACTTGAATATGAATATTGAACATTTATCTAACAAGTTGCAAAGATCCGTTCAAGAAGATTCAAACACTGGTGAGCAAGAAAGAGGTATTTCAAACATGATTTTGAACCAAGTCATGCTGAATGGTGGATCTACCTCGAATAAGTTTGCCTTGATCTCTAAATTATTTGTTAAATCTGGAAGCGGAAGTGGTATGGGGTCCTCCGCTGGTGGATCCTCTTCATTGGCAGCTTTAGCTTCTGTTGTTGGTGGAGCTATGATGTCATCAAACTCTTCATCTCATGGCAATAATGGCGGATTTTCTAACATCATCAATTCTTTTGCATCTTCAAATAATCACCAAGGTGGTATGAATAATGGTAGTTCTCATTCGGGCTTTTCTCAAATTCTCAACAGTTTCACCAAATCGAATAATAGTAACCAAGGCGGCAACTATGGGTCTCAAGGCGGATCTTCTTCCGGGGGTATCTCTGATTTGATCAATGGATTTACTTCTACAATGAATAATCAAAGTGGTCATCAGGGTGGTTACTCTCAATCCTCTCAAAATCAGTATAATAACTTTAATCAAGCCGGTCAACATCAACATGGTGGCGCATCTTCTCAAGGGGGTAACTATAACCAAGGTAATACTAACAGCAATTCATATAACCAAAACGCTTATACTAATCAAGGATACAACCAATCCAACCATAGTCAAGGTAGCTCCAACTCAGGAATTGCACAAATCTCTTCAATTGCTGAAGGATTTTTCTCCAAAAATAGCAATAACCATAACGGCAATAACAATACTGGGGGAGCCAGTTTCAGCCAATTGGCATCTATGGCTGAAGGTTTTATGGCAAATAACAACCAAGGCGGCCACAACAATAATGGTGGAAATGGTGACTTCCTGAAGTATGCAAACATGGCCCAAAAGTTCTTCAACAAAAATTAAAGATAATATATTGGTTCTATGTATCTATAAACTTTCAGCACGTGTAGTTATATATATTATATATATATATGAATATGAATTTCGCCAATAAACTTAAAACATGCTTGTAGCATCATTGCCATTATTTAGATATTATAATACTCCTCTGGAGTGTAGAATTTAAGACCAGCATTTTCGGCAAACTTCTTATCGTTGTCACTGCCATCTTCGGGCCTACCAGCCGCATCACCAATAAAACTACTGCATTCAAAGTCAACCATGTCAGGGGTGATGTTGAGATCTGCAAGACATCTATCCCACATCCCTAAGTTTGGTTTTCTATTCATCGTAAACGGATTCTCGAGGTTTACCCTATCTGCGAATAGCAGATTTTCCTTTTTCTGGATGCTAGAAGGCCCTGGTGCCCCATAAAGAAGTAGATTTGGAATTTGTAAACTCATCAATACATTCGTAATTTTGATTCTGAACTTGATCAACGATGGTGACTCTATATTCCGACAATTCTTGGTGGTTATCATTGTACCTTGGTTAGTGAATATGACTATGATGCCATTTTGCTTATTCTGACAAAGCGATCTTAAAGTTTCTACGACTTTGCAGTTTAACCACTGCCAATCATCCGGAGAAACTGAGTAGTTTTTTGCTCTCGAGATGTTTTTTATTATAGTCCCATCTAAGTCAAAACAGTGTAGCGTTATTTTATTGGATTTATTGACATAGTCCAAAGCATTAACCATCGGTTTCGGAAGGTACGCGAGTAAAGCTGGCTCAATTATCCACTGTCGCGAGATATCAACAAACTGTGATTCCATTGTCGAATAAATGACTCGATGTTCCACATTCACTTCCCTATTTTTGTGATGGCGTTGATGATGATGATTCCGCTTCTTGCGAGAATGCGGCTCTTGATTCGCCATGGTATTCATTTCCATTTTTCTCGTGTACTATCTAAGATCTCTCCAATATTATTTAAAAAACTATCAGATTTTCATTCTAGCTGCTGCCTGGTTTTGTAGTCTTTCAATAACCTGCCGTCTAAAACTTAATGGAAACTGTATATCCTCCAAAATTTAAACAAATGCTTTATTTCTTTAAAACTATGTGCCAAAGGAATCCCCAATTTCCAGATACAAACCTAGGTAATAAATTTTGCAATTCAATAATATGGCAAACTGGCTTTGATGTAGCCTACCTATATTTCTAAGTAAGGATTAGGTCTTGCTGTTCTGTCAGATGAAGAAGTTCCATGATTCAACCCTTGGAAAGCAGGGGTTTTCTACTACTTATCTAATACTAGCAGCCCTTGTGCTCCGAAAATTTAAACTTAAAAAATCAAAGATTGAAATTGAAAAAAAAAAAAATTTTTTTTTTTCCTGTATTCTTCAAGCAGGTTGATTGAATTTTGTTAAAGATATCAAATAGCGTAGCTATCTATATATAGATTATTCAATACAGTTTATTAAAAGTAAATTTCGGAATAGAAGGATCGATATCAGAACATATTATTTATTTATTTGGCATATTTGATAGATTAATATATTATACAGAAAGCGGAAAAAAAAATGTCCTTGGTTCACTTAGCTAATGTGTGTTCTCATTTGAAGAACTGTACCATGACCAACTTGACCATGGCAAAAATCCCATTAACCAGACTTCATCTTAATCTTTCGCTCCATCTTTATAAACAGGGTTTTCTTTCGGCAGTTCAGAAGGGTGATGATGTGGCTCCAGATACAAAAGAAATAGATACGACTCCAGATAACATCTCTACAAGAAAGTTATGGTTAACATTGAAATATCGTAATAACGAGCCAGTATTGCGTCACTTGAGTTTGATCTCTAAACCGAATTTGAAAATTCATTTGACAAATGTTGAAATCAAAGCTTTAGCTGGTGGATTATATGTAAGAAAAATTAAGCCAATCCAGCCTGCTGAAACTATCTTGGTGAAGTTGGATAATAAGGACATTATTGACTTGCAAGAAGCTGCTGCTAAGAATTTGGGCGGTATGCCTCTCTGCAGATTTAGATAGACTTTGCAGCGTATGAAAGTATGAGGAATCAGAAAAGTGGGAAGAAATGAATTTGATAGTCGATAACAATTTTTGATAATACGGTCTGTGAGAACTCCTGAAGGCCTTTATGTGTGTGTATTTACAATACAATAATCTATTTTTGCACTAAGGGGTTACTTCGTTCTCTTCTTCTCCATTTTTTTCAATTTTTATTTTAATGAAAAGTAAAGGAGAACTTTAATCGTTTACTTTAAGGTTTTTACAAAGATGTTTCATGCGAACATCGATTTGAATTTTCAATCTCTGTATATATATATATTTATCAAATAAATGAAAAATAGCGAATAGAGACCGCAGTAAGTGAATAATCCATCAACAAAAATAATAGACGATTCATGAAATAGATACGAGAATTAGACTTCCACAATAGGACCTGCTCCGACAGATCTCCAAGTTCTCATATCAAGATTCCAATTTTTGAAATTTTCTAATTCTTTCCTTATTTCATCCTCTGAGCGGAAATTCTGTGGCTGATAATTATTATATCTTTGTTGAGGTTGTTGCTGTTGTTGATAGTAATTATTATAAGAGACATGAGGCTTAGGTGGGGACAATGATACTTCCTCTGAATCCGAAGTACCCAAATGATGCTGCTCATGATATTGATTATAATATTGTGGTGTATAAGTATTTACATGGTTCGGATTATTCGATGGTGCATGATTTTGTTGATTTTGTTGTAATTCTTCAATTGTTTCTTTCAAAGTTTCAATTTCCTCAGTGAGATCCATTCTTTCAAACTTCAACGAAGATATTTCCTTCTTGTATTTTTGGATCTCTAAGTTACTTTCTGCAAGTTGTTTTTGTAATTCCTCAATGATTTGATCTTTTGAATTTTCTGAATTAATTGTAGAAAAACCTTCTGTTTGCTTCAGCTTAGCGAGATCTTGTTCTGAAACAGCAGGATACGCGTTCTGTTCTTCCGACTTTTCTGGTTTAGGCAACTCCGCATTAGGATCCAAATTTCCAAAAATGTCTTCTTCTTTACCATCAGCTGATTCATCACCACCGAACAATTCATCTATTTTATCGTTTGTAATAATTTCTGGATCTTTTGGTGGTTCTTCTTTAGATTCAATAGACTCTTGTGATTCTACTTTAGACTCCTCTTTCACGTCTCCTTTGACTTCTTCTTTATCTTCCTTAGGTTCTTCTGCTTCTTCTTTTGCTTCTTCTTTTGCATCTTCTTTTACTTCTTCTTTTGCGTCTTCTTTTACTTCTTCTTTTACTTCTTCTTTTACTTCTTCTTTTACTTCTTCTTTTACTTCTTCTTTTGCATCTTCTTTTGCATCTTCTTTTGCATCTTCTTTTGCGTCTTCTTTTACTTCTTCTTTTGCATCTTCTTTTGCTTCTTCTTCTTTGACTCCTTTATTCTTCTTCTTATTCTTATTCTTCTTTTTTTGCAACTTCTCAAGCTATAGACATGATTGAAAGTTAGTAAGGTTCTACAAAAATTCATCTTACAAGCAGAAAACCTAAATGTTAAACTACATACCTTCTTTCTGGCTGCTTCGAGCTTTTCTTTTTCTAGTTCTTCTTCAGTTTTTTCGACAACTATTTTATCCTCTTCTGTAGACATTCTGAGATTGTTTTTATTTCTCCAAATCACTGTCGGTGGATAACCCTAAAACTATATAACCAAACTATTTAATTAATAAGGAAATATTTATTTACTGATTGATTGAATAATAGTAGTTGGCAAAAAAGTATAGAGCTGTATATGGCATGTATTGTTCTACTGATTCTTTTTTTATTATTACTTTTAGAGGTGTTCACTAGTATAATTTTTTTTTTCTTTATAACTCGCATTTTTTGGCTTGTTTTCTTTTTTAATCGTGATTCGAAATTTACGAAAGTCACAAGAAAAACAGCAAACCAATTAAACATTACTGGCTATTTCGGTATTTTGCGACCATTGATTGTAGTTAAAGTTGCGTAATAATAGTACTTTGAGAGTATATAAAAAATATAGTACGCTTTTCAAAAGAAGGAGAACAGACCATAATGACGAGAGGAAATCAAAGAGAGTTGGCTAGACAAAAGAATTTGAAGAAGCAACAACTGCTGAAATCCAAAAAAGAAGGGGATCCAAAAAAAAGAATGGAAGCAGATGCTGAAAAGCTTAGACTCAAACAAGCAGCCGGTAAGTGTTCTTTTATGTTATAACAATTTTTTTCAAAATTTGTTAATCTTGTGTTCAGAATGTAGATTATTAACCGTAGTGACATTTTTAGCTGATGCAAGAAAAGCCGCTGAGGCTGCTGAAAAATCAAAGAAGAACTAAGAAAAGTGAAAACACACAGACGTTATTGTTGGCTTGTATATCAGGTTAAACCTGGTCAGTTGAATTGAATTTAAAAGCAATAGGTACATGATATTTTTAACCCTTGAAAGATAGCAATTGCAGCCAAAATGAAAAAAAAGTTTCGAAATAAAAAAAAAACTTAAACAAGAGATCAAGAAGTGTTGTCTTTGGACAATGCCAGGTTTTGTCTATATGTAGGATAGCAGAAATCAGTTTTGTTTTTACTTTGGAATGCATCGATATTTGTTTGCAAAATCTTTTTGGATCAGCTGGTTAGATCTAAAAAATTTTCTTGGTTCAATAAATCAAAATGCGATGGTTTTTCCATTTGTTTCATTTTCTACTTACAAACTAATGGACGTTAATAGTATAAGCTAATGTAAGCCTGTATATATGTAGGATGATAGTGGCAATACCTCGCAGGAAATTTTTGATTACAGATAGTTTCAGACTACAAATGTCTTTTTGAAGTTGTAGTGGAAAAGACCCCATATTGTGAACAATAAGATAAATTGTCAACTGAATTTTTTGAAAAGTTAAAATTCTTTAACGAAACTTATTTGTTTTAAATCAAAATTCTTTTACTACTAGCTCTAATTTTTGATTTTTTCAACGTTCTAATTAGTTCATTCTATGCTTTTTTTAATTTTTTTTTTTTTAAAAAAAGATGGAAATAATAATTATTATAATAAAAAAGACAAATGACTTGGCATCAAATAAAAATCATTAAAAGAACATACATTAACAATAATATACACAAGAATAGGGCAAGTTATTTATTTTTGCTTCTCGAAAAACCCGAAAAACCCATCAGTTGCAACAACAAGTCTTGGTCAGTACTAGCATTCGCCAAGGGTTTGGCTTTTTTTTCAGATTTTTGTTTCTTTCTTTGCAGTCTCATGATTTTTTGATTGTGCTCAAATTCTACACGTTTCTGTATTCGTTTTTTCAAGTTATAATATTGCAAGTCGTCATTTTTTTGCAATTCTTTCAATTTTAAGTCGTGTACTTGCTTTAACTTTTGCCGTATTTGTGCTACGGATATGGTTTTGTTCTGATCAGATACGCTGTCTGCGGACGAAGCAGCACGCAGTTTCTGAAGATGATAGGAGGTGTTAGTATGGTTCAAATAAGAAAGATTGTCCTTAAAGGTCAAGTTGCAAACAGAACAGTAGAAACCAGAGCTTTTGCCGCGATGCACACTTGTCAGCAGTGACGCGTCCACGAGCTGCACCTTGTTAATATGTTTTGCAAAGTCCAGGGAGCTGTACGAGACGGACGGAGCCACTGCTATCTTTTCAGAAGCTCTTTTGTGTGGAGCGACTGCTGCACGCTCCGCAAATGCCTGTTTGTTCCATGTCTTTCTGCCGTATTCGTTGAAGGATGTGAGCTCGACCTGCGACTCTGGCACGCCAGCAGCTTTCTCGTGCTCCTTTGTGTTGTCTGCCATCCAGTAGTATATGGATGTTGTGTATATGGGTGGACTAGCCAGGAAAAACAGACTTCAGACCCTAAATAGCCAATGACTCGAAATCACGAAGGACGAGATGTCAAATGTAGACTGATGTCCTGTGCTAGAAGATCTTAAGTCATCCAGCAACGTGGATTAGGGGTGTGATGCCAGCAATCATGTAGTACAGGGCACCAAACAGCCAGGCGGAAATACAAAGATAAAGCAAAACATCAATAAATCCACACACAAGCAAATGATGTCTAGCTGTACATCCAAACATAAAAGAGTCTTTTAAAATATACATCCAAACATAGTTACACTATGTCGTATAACAACACAATAGATATAAATGTAAAATAGCTAAACCCCAACATTGCGGAGTTTCAACATTTCGTTTTTTATACTTAATTGAGACAAGGAGCAGCTGGTCACATTGTAGCACATACAGACACATCTAGGCGCATGCAAATGCGCCTAGATACCTCACTGTGCGCCGGACGGTATATTTAGAAGTCAGCCCTGTATAGACGAGCACTGTTTTTCCTGCTGACGACACCAAATCAAAAAGAGAAATAGTTACAGCAATAGTGTCGCACCGCACAAAATATCCCTTTTTTGTACAGAGGTTCCAAATGAGGTAAGGCAAACGCCCAAAAGGGTAGTCAATGTAAACAAATACAGACATCCCATAATATTATCACGCCCTGAAAGGGAAAGCATCCCACTTTGTATTGAAAAATTATCCATGAATCTACACGATCCTTCCAGATGCGCGACTAACTTAAGCAATAACGCACATATTTCTATTAACTACCGCTGAAATTGTAACCAAATCAAGAAATAAGGAGATTTGCACATACAATTTTTCTTGTTTTCTCATTCTTTGGCCTGTTAATTTCTTCCTGTTAGGCCTTTTTTCCCTTTTTTCTCCCAATTTTTTTTTTTTTGATGCTATTCTCCCTTTAGCTCAGCTTTTGTTGTCGATTTGTTAGCGATTCGTGTTTGTTTAACCCGTTATACAGCAGTTTTTCTTTTTTTTTTTTTTTTTTTGAGTTTATTACTCTAAGTGCTGGTAAGCATAATCACCAGGGAAATAATAATATTAAAAAAAAAACTAGCTGTCCACTAGCAAAGCACCCTACCCTTTCTTGCACAGTTTCTTGCAAAATATTGCCCAGGATATTGTTCCCCATCAACACTTCCATCTTCACCCAAAGAACCCATCTACAGGCTGCCAAAACTTAGCAGAACCCAGACTTTGTTGAACCAATTCGAAGCCAACGATTATCCAACTATATACACTCTTTTATCGTTGCCTCTTCTCCCACTCGACATTGTTTTAGCCTTCCGTAGATCCTGTTTTTAGACTTCAGATCCCATTTTTAAATCTTAGTACCTTTATTCTAGCCAGCCTTTAGCCAACAGGGTTCCCCGATTTTCCAATATTGCACAGTTTGACCAGCTTTTCCAGCAATTGTACCGCGTATCCATCCATCACTCCAGCGCGGCCCCTCCTTAGACAACACAATGAACTTGGACAGCCCCCAGCAACCGCTGGACGACTATCGGAACAGTGTGTCCACCCAGGACTCCAGGTCTAATACCTTGAGAGGTAAATTCAGATCAGTGATTTCCAGAGCCTCCAGAAACAGTAACGCTAGCTCTCTTAACCCTTCCTCTTTTGCAGACACTCCCAGAGGTTCGTTCCAAGCAATCGCCACAACACACAGCAATACCCAGGATCAGCATCTTCCCGCTAACCAGGACTCGCAGCTCCTGATGGACACAACAGGATCCTCGGGCAGCAGTGGAGATGATGAGGACCTCAGCGGGGAAAACTCCTTGCATAACCAACTCATGGGCTCTAAAGATGACTTGGAATACTACCGAAATTTCTATAAACAGCAACAAGAACAGTCTCCAAGACGTAGAAAGTCAAGAATGTTAGAAGATTTGGAACCTATTAAAGATTCCTTTAACTCCCATCCTCTACCCAGTTTGCCAAATGTGGGCTCGTCCAGTTTGAATCAGCCTTACAATGTTAGCGATTTGCAGAATGAAAAACTACAGATGATAGACTCGTACTCTCTTGGTCATGATTCAAATGATCTTGAAAACCCAAATAAAAATATATTGGAGAAGTCCATCTCTGGCACAAGTAGTAACATCGAAAGTATGGTTACTGCACAAACCCATCAGAATAGATATAGTAGCGAGGAGTTACATGATACCAACTTACAATATCCTTACGAAGACGAGGAGATAGAAAGATTGAAAAATAATAACAATAGCAGCAATGTAGAAAATACCTCTGCTTTGATCAACAAAGGAAAAAGAAACATTCTGCAGTCCTCAATGAATACTACTTCAACTTCAACCACTAGTACAACAAATGAAAGCTTTCACTCTGCCATTGCTAGTCTTGGAGAGAATCAGGATAGTACTCAGGTACAGAATAACAGCAGTAGTTTTAATAATAGCGAAAAATTTGCCAAGTTTATAGCAAAACCAAATGCCTCTGCTGGAGCTGCAGGCCTAACCTTATCTAGCAATAATAGCTTGAAGTCCTCCGATAATGAAGCGGATGCCACAATTAATAATAATAATAGTAGTAGTTCTCTTGGACAAACTTCCAACGCCAATCCTCTTACTCCCAAACACGAACAGTTTGTAGATCGTTCCTCCAGTATCTACTATCCACAAAGCAATAGAACAAGTATCGCAATGTCCACCAGCAACAGAAACACAAAGACTCATAGTTTTTATGAAAATAATGTTGACGCTGATAATCACCCATTACCAGATATCACTAAATATGAAGATACTTTCAATTTCAATATCAACGATATGGACGATGATGAAGATGAAAATAATAATATTACCGGCACTGACAGACAGGCGAATAAAACATCCATGGATGCCCAGAATTTCAAGACAATGGATGACAGCGAAAATGCTATTGCAGACTCCAAAAGAAATAGTGAAGTTACAGACGGTAACAATGATTCTCCCAAAAAATTTTATTATGAATCTGAGGAGCCAGTCATTTTAACACTTCCAGATTCCGACACAGATGAACCTATTACTACTCCAACTCGTAAATTTGTCAATGTCATTGATAGACCACAATCATATACTAGCGATTCATCCAGTCGTAAATCAAAGAGTTACAGTGAAGCTCAAACGAAATTTCCTCTTCTTTCCATGATTGGCCTGCAAGCCCAGACACTGTCAACTCCGGCACCAGGCTTTCTGTCTGTTGCGTTCCCTCCTGCTGCTCCAGGTAGCACAAGTGCAAGAAGTAGCAGTACTTGGGGCAAAAGAACTACAACATTTTCAATGAACTCTTCTAATAATAATAATAACATAGCTGGTAGTAATAGATATTCTTATCAGACTAATATTACTGAGCCTAGTGTGGTTGTATCGACAGTTACATACAATAAGCACCAACAGACTGTTACAAGTCCTCCTGTACCATATTTTGATAGTGAAAATATTCAAAAACAACATAATTATGAGAATCATGGATATGTTCTTGAAGAGGATGAAGATGTTCAACTTCCAAAATCAACAAAGTCGGACTCAAGTTCTTTCCAACGCCAGAATTCTCTCCGGGAACAACAAAATAATGTTTCTTCTGCAGAGATGATGGTAATGCCACCATATTTAAACAATAGCGGTTCCGTCAATGACAAGCTAAATGACAGCTATAAGATAAGTAACAATTCTGCAGCCTCTCAGGGTAATGCCATTAATAGTTCTTCAGCCATATACGCAGCTGCAGCATCTGTGGTTCCTTCCTCATCACCTCCTGCTGATAACATAAAACAACCAACCATCAAGTCTACCACTGATGGTATTGATAATGTTCAGCCTAGTCAATTTAACGATTCCGAAAATGTACCAAATTCTTTTCGCGCGGTTCTGCAACAGCAACACGAGCTGCAGCAAAAGTTTGATAACATGGGTGACTTGCCACAACACAACCAAAGATATTCCTCTAACTACCAAATCTCTCGTCACAGTACTAAATTCAAGGCTAGACCTTTCCACTTGAAACCGGCCAATTCTGATCTTCGAAACTCACCACCCCCTAGAGCTGTTAGTGCTGCAAATAGCATAACCTCACCATTGATGGATAATATGTTTGATGACGAAGAAAAATTCGGAAGCGCTGGATCTCCAGAAAGTAATTTAATTTGCCCGGATTCCACAATTTGGGCATTATTGATGATTGGTTTTTTTGTACCACCACTCTACTTGGTGATCTGTTTCGGCTTTTTAGACCAGAACGTGGGTCACATTTCACGCAAGTATAAAATGATCGCATGCTTTATGAGCATGATTATGTTGGTTGGAAGTATTGTTGGTATTTGTGTTGGACTTGGTGTGGGATTGACTCTGCTAACATAGCTCGTCGTGCGTAACAATTCTTCAATTGTCCCGACTTGAGCGCCAGTTGTCTCCGCCACCATTTGTTCGGCTTGCTACCCATATTGTTTTTCCTTCTTTTCTAGCACTTAGATGTTTTGTATTTTGTCCAATCTTTGTCTCCCGTTGACAATTTATGTTCCATGTTTCAAATCCCTATTCAATCAAATATTACTACAACTCCGACCCTCTCCTAGTATGATCCTAATGCAATCAAATAATACTGCAACTCCGACCCTCTCCTAGTATGATCCTAATGCAATCAAATAATACTGCAACTTCGAACCTATCCTAGTATGATCATCATGCAATAAAAGATTGAACGTCTTTTCCTAATCAATCCAGACAGTATTTAAAGCTATTATACTGGTTCGCTAAGGTTGAAAGATAAAAAAAAACAAAATTAAAGAAAAATTCAATAGGTTTAGTGAAGCGTATTCCAACTACACTGTGTATTTTTTTAGTTTGAAGCAGACTACACCTGATTCATTCTTTCGTAACCGTCATTATAGTACGGTTGTATTTTCTTTCTTACCTCCTAATTTTATTCTTAATATTGCATAATCATTTTAATTTCCTGCTCTCTATATTTTTGTTTTTGACCAGTTCCTATTCTTACTTTTTCGTTATTCTTTCTGCTTGTATTTCTACCTTTTGAATGTTGAGTCAATCATCGTTCGAATTATATATATATCTTTATATGTGTAATAACAATAATAATAAAAGCTAACATTTTCTTCCCTTTGGCTAATAACAAGTAAGAGACGCATTAGAAAGTATGATAAGCTTATAGCTTTACCATTTTAGAGGAATATACTGATAGCAATTCATGATCTACAATTATAGAGAAACGTAAAGAAATACTCCCATCAGTGGTCTTAATGTTTACAGCCACATGTTTTTGTTTTTACGATACTTTACTAGTGCAAAAACAGAAAACAAATTTATTACGCACTTCATTCTAGCCTCTGTCATACTATTTCTGTGAGCAGAACCAGGAATACAAAAGAATCCTTTTTATTGTTTTGGTGATTGTGATGTTAACAACAGGTCTGATTTAAGCTTATCTCTATGTGGTGCGTTGATAAAGATAAAAGGACAAAGAAACATTGGCTCACATATAAATATATAACTTCACTGTCTGACCACACACAATATTTTTTTATTGTGAATTTTTTATTTGCCGCCCTAGTTTGACTTGCGAGAAAATTATAGTGTAAAAAGTATAGTGAAGGAACTTTATCTTGGTTTCATATGGTAAGAATATACCACAATTTCAATTTTACACCATACAGTGATTAGAATCCATTATAAATCCATTATAAATCCATTATAAATCTCTAGGTATATTGAACAGCTGACTGTTTTTGCCTATTGTTTTGTTTTGTTTTGTATTGTTATTTGGGGGTCTTGTTCTTAGTTTGTTATCCAAATAACTCAAACTTCTAAGCGAGTTATTTTTTTTTGTTTTTTTTTTATATTTTTGACTAATTGCTACGGCTTTGATTATTCAAGTTTAACAAAATATCAACAAGCTTTTAAGTTGCTATTTGATAAATATAAAGGTCGCGGTTTTTAAGTGAGCATTGGAAAACTATAATCATTTTTGCGAAGGTAACCACCAGAGATAAGGGGTTGAATTCAGTACTAGTGCCGATAAGATAAAGCATTCAATTTTTTTTCTCTTCTTTTCCTTAAAAACAGGAAATCTAACAAAGTAACCAAATTAGTTTTTGGGTAGACAGGTATCAGCAATGGGTAACGTTCCAGCAAAAGAAGAATCATCCATTTATTCGGACTCAGGCAGAAGAAAGTCTCAAGGAAACACTGGCACTTCGGTTCGTGACATCTTGTCGACAAACTCGCTTCGTCAAAGACTGTCGTCGTTATCTAAGAAATGGATCAATTCGGGTTCGGCTAGCAGTAAAGACCAGAAGATCTACGACTTGATCGTGGATCACAATGAGTCGGTTGATGGTGGTTATTTGGCACCGTATGGTACATATACGATGGCTCAGGATTATTCCAGCGAAATAGTAAGGAAATTAGTCATTGAGAGAAAATTGGCACCATTTTTTTTGCCATTACAAGATTTTGACGAGTCTTGGTCTGATACAACATTGCTAAGCCAATTGGATGCACTCGAATTGCATGCTCCTATCAATGAAGAGATTGAAGAGACTACGATTTTGGATCCGAATTCAAAAAATTATCAGAAGCATTTAGCAGCCAGAAATAATGCAAAACAATTATTGAACAGACGAATCACTTTGCAGAATGAGGCACAGATTAGATTCGCAAGAGAAAAAAAGTTGGTCAGCAATAATGGATTTCATAAAGAAAACATCCCAAGCACCGATTTGCTATTAAGATTGTACAAGACTTCAAAGGAGTGCCCAATTTGCTTTTTATATTATCCAGATTGCTTCAATTATAGCAGATGTTGTTTCCAGCCTATCTGTACCGAATGCTTTGTTCAAATTAAGAGATTGGACCCCCATCCTCCTCACGATGAAACCGAAGGCGGTGCCGGATCGAACGGAATTCCAAAGGATTTAATTTCGGAACCAGCAATCTGTCCGTACTGTGCTATGCCTAATTTTGGAGTGACGTACCACCCATTAAAGGATGTTCGAACTGGAATTCACGGAGTGGCACCTTTGGACTTTGAATGGGACACACCACTCAGCGCCGGTGCAAATGATTCTGTGAATCAGAAGGAGAATGACACTGCGGATTCTGGTAACAAGAAAAGACGAGGATCTTTGCCAGCAGATAATGGTGGAGTGATAACGACCGATTACATTCGTCCTGACTGGGAACGCAAGTTGAACAGTGCCAGAATCAAGTTGGCCAGAAAAAGTGCTGCTGCTACTGCAATCCATGCATCGTCGTTGCTAATGAATGAAACGGGAACAGGCGAGCACAGAGAGGTATCGCCTGAGTCGAATGCTGATTTGGAGCAAAAAATGATCGAACAGGCCTTGAAGCTTTCGTTACTAGAGGAAGAAGAGAGACAAAGAAGACAGTGATACGCAGCCTAGCAAGAAAGATAGAAGATCTCTAGTGAAGAAGATAGTCTAAAGTAAGGTAGATAGAAGATAATCCTAATTTCAACAAGAAGGGCTACAGATGTTTGGTTAACCGTCAACTAGCTGTTCTACTGCATTTGCTGTTATTTTCTTTTTTGAGCTTTGTCCGCTTACTTGCCATGCCCGTAACCAAATGTTTTTGATATTTCCAAGCATTTAGAATATTCCTCTTGCATATATCCATAGGTTCAGCCATTTCTTATATTTTTTTCTGCAATATTTCTTGATTCTATTTTCATCATTCCATCACATATACACATATTTTTTTTTTCAATTTTTTTTTGTTTTTTGGTTATTGTTGGGAGCTCATGGTGGATATATATCACATATTCAAACCATCTTCTGATTTTTTTTTCTTTTCTCTGATATTACATTTTTTTCAACAAATCTGTCATTTATGTTTACTGAATATAAATATGTTTACTGAATATAATATGTTTATTTATTTTACTCACGCATAACAATTTTGGAGTATTAATATCACAGTATTGCAGTTCTTGAGTTTTTAGACCCTGTTAAAGGTTTCCCTTTTGATTTTGATGTGGTGATTACCCCAGATTCTATCATTCTATCATGAGAAAAGCAAAAAAAATGAAAAAAAAATTAATGATGGAAACGAAAGTCAGAATAAGTGCCCTTTTAATATGCACGTGCAAGACAATAGCACGTGACAGTTTTATTTTTTATTTTTTGTCTTTTATTTGCGTCTTCTTTCTTTGGCCAGAATTTTGCGTTTTGACAACTTCTTGCAATAATGCTCTTTTTTAACATGTAATTGAAAGAATGCGAAAAATTAAAAAAATTGAAAAAAATAGCTTAAGCAAATTATTAGAAAAAAATATAAGAGATGTTATGAGCGATGTATCAATTTTTTTTCGCTCCAGTGTGCTTTCCAGACTGTCCATAGAAAGCAGCGTACAGGGGCACATAACACAAATGAGGCCAATGCTAACTAACAGCAAAAGCATTCGAGCAGTTCTAATGCTACGAATATCATTTGTGTCCTTATCTGTGAATAATGATCAACATGCCAATTTGAGTAGTAGTTTCTTCGACCATTTAGTATGTTTCAACTAAATTACATTTGTGTCCGTTACTAGTGTATTAAGAATTCAGAGATGCGAATATACTCAGATGAGTAAAAAATCTTGATTTTTATATAGTAATTCTGAAAAATAAGCAAAAAAAACATTTTTTTGAGATTTTTTGGCGCGCTACTTCTGAGAAAGCTGAAAATTTTTTTTTTAACGAAGACGAGTTTTTTTTTTCATTCTCCAAAATTGTACTGGCCTAGTAATTTCAATCTCTCTTTGTACTCTTTCACATATAATATTTTCAAGAGAAACCATAAGTAACTGATCTAAGAATAGTCTGTTATTATTACTGCTTAAAAGTGATTATATCTAGTTCAGATAATTAACCTTCTAAACCGCTTATTGCTATTTAAAAATGTCTAGTATTGAAAAATCCTTGTCCTACGCTGCCTTGATCTTAGCTGACGCCGAAGCTGAAATCTCCACTGATAACTTGTTCACATTGATCTCCAAGGCCAATGTTGAAGCTGACAAAATCTGGGCTGACATCTACTCTAAGGCTTTAGCTGGCCAAAATGTCAAGGAATTATTGACTAAGTTTGCTGTCGGTGCTGGTCCAGCTGTCGGTGGTGCTTCTGGTGCCGCTGCTGGTGGTGCTGCTGGTGAAGAAGCTGCCGAAGAAGAAGCCGAAGAAGAAGCCGAAGAATCTGATGATGACATGGGTTTCGGTTTATTCGATTAAACATGACATGAATTATTAAAAGTATTTTGTACTAGTATGAATTGTTATAATATAAATGAATAATTAATGTTTCCTCTTTTAACATCTGGAAAGCCTAGGAATGCACGTCGAAATTTGGTGAGACTTGATCAAAAGTGGCTAGAGAAGAGAGGCAAGGCAGTTTTTCGGAAGCAAGCATGCTGTTTCCCATTGAATGGATCAGCTGGCTGTTTTAATCGATATGACTGTCTGTGGCCCTCTCTATCTATGCATGTTATCGATCTATTTTTTATTGTTTGAAATCCTTGATATCATAATGCGGTAACAGTATGTCATATTTTTTCCTTTGTAACTGCTTTAAGTTGCACTTGTCTCACCTTTTTTCGAGGTCCATTTCCACAGCGTTCGCTTGTAAGATTTTGTAGTATTCCTGCTTGTTGTAGATGGTTAATATCATTCTTTGTGTTTACCACTGATTATTTGACTTCTTATAAGAAATTCCACTAAGTAAGTTATTGCATCAAGAGATACTTTAATAGGTTTGCTTGACTCGCACATTATTTGAGCTAGTCACCGTGCAGATGTGTGTTTTATGCGTATCGAGAAGAGACTACTGACAATGCCATTAGTTGTACCTCAGCTTGCGCTAGCTCATACAACAGCCTGGTTTGATTGTAAAATCGAGCAAAAAACCTTCATCTAAATCCAGAGATTAAGTTTTAAAGCAAAATTGAATATTGAATACTTTCTTTAGAATGTGTCGCAGAATTAAAGGCTTGTGCCAGTCATACAGTATGGTGAGCATGGAATCTCCAAAGGGATACACAATCTACGCGGTAAAAAGATGCTTTTATAAAATTAAAACATTAACCAATATTGATTTTTGAATTTATTATTTTGCTATGGAATCAACATTTAGCAAAGCAAAAATAAAAATGAGTCGTATATATGGCATAATAAACAAACACAGAAAAGAAAAATAGATGTAATGATAGTTCTTTCTTTAACGGTAAGATTTTTGGAATCTGGCACGGGCACCACGACCACCGAATTTCTTTGGTTCCATTCTTCTGGAGTCAGCAATCAATAAGGTTCTGTCGTAAGAGGTGAAAGCCTTCTTCAATTCATTCTTAGATTGTTCATCAACGTATTTTTGGTGGTAAGCGACCAAACCCTTAGCAATAGCTTGTCTAATGGCGTAAACTTGAGAAACGTGACCACCACCGGTGACTCTAACTCTGATGTCGACGTTGGCGAATTTGTCCAAACCAACAATTAATAATGGTTCGTAAACCTTGAAACGCAAGATTTCTGGTTCAACAACAGTTATTGGGGTACCGTTGACCTTGATTAAACCTTTACCAGCTCTAACGTGAGCAACAGCAGTAGCGCTCTTCTTCTTACCGAAAGTCTATAAAAATGTTTGTTAGTAAAGATGCTCGTTAGGAAAAAGCAAAAAAGCTCTCAAAAAACATTTGCCAAAATTCAATGTCCATTGCGCATCAAACGCAAAAATAGCACAACCCATTGGGGTCCCAAATAAAAAACCATTGATCCTACAAAACTTGAATATTTCTGGGTACCGTTGATCGCCTCTATGCTGCCAGTGCAGAATTTCAAATCAAATCCCAATAACAAGCAGCACCTACAAGAGGAACTGACTTGTAAGGAATTTTTTAACATTTGCGTTACTGCTCCCATTTACTTTTCGTTCATAAGATGAATGGTAAATTTAGACCCGGAAAAAACATCACATAATACTATTCTCCAAGAAACACTAATTCGTAAATACTGGAACTTTACCCGTTCATTGTCACAGAACGAGACCAGGCCTTCTGCAAATTCAAGACATATCTTCACACAGAAAAACGGTGCAGCATTTTTGAAAGTGCAGTCGAGCTGATGCTCCAAAATCACAATGTTTCCTGGCCACTTTTTTTCAAAATCAATACCTTGGCTGATTGAAACTCATTCATTTTAAATAATTGCTGTAAGATTCTCGAACACGCTTTGCTGGATGGTTTTACTTGGGCTTGGGACCTCAGATTCGCTTTTTTTTGCATTTATATCTTTCTTCTTTCGAATAACATACTTGAACAGTTGGAGTAGACATGATTAGTTCTATATTATTGACCTTGATGTTCTAAATATTCAGTATCAGATATAATATAACTACAAAGGATAGTTCATTGATTAGTTACAGGATTTCTGTTTTTTTTTTTTTTTTTTTCTTAGAAGGTAAATTTTTTTTCTCGTCCTGAAAATTTCCATCCAAATAGCCTGGTGTATGAATGTGCGTTATGTTGGGAGATGCGAAAAATTCATTTTGAGGCGAGCGTATTGAACGCCTGAAAATGAAAAAGAGTAAAAGATTTTTTTTTCTTGTTGCTGCAGACAGAAGCCGCCTGTACAGTTCCCTTGGTTACGGATTGCAAGATTTTTCGCCCAGTTCTTGGGGGCTTTGGAAGCCCAAGCATTTCTTTGGCCTGCGGAACATTAAGACAAGCCCAATCGCATGGACTGGAAGACAAACTGACAACAAAATACTGCGTAGTAATATCGACATGAACAGTTTCATGGCGGACTAAAAATTAAATTACTAACAAATCAGTGCGGTAGAACACCTTGCTACGGACTGATTCCTGCTTTTTATCACAGTTTGGGCTGGCAGAACTCCAATTAGTTTGTCCTTGTTGGCAGCTGGGCTGGCAGTTTTGGACCATCTTCTTGAGATTAGCCGCCTTTTGTGATGGATAAGCATTTTCTGGGTCTAGTATTTTTTTTTCAACGGGCGCCTCAAGCCTCTAGATAGCTTCGCATTGGGCAGCATAGTCTGTGTGGCACCGCGTAAATTTTAGTGGATGCCCCCAGGGGCAAGTGTATCAGGAGGGAGGTCACCAGGCTGGTTTGGGCTGGACGTACTAAAAAAAAATGACAAAAAATTATTTTTAAATATTTTCTAAGAAATGAAGATTTTTGAAATTTATAGTTTTGTATGGTTTTTCAAAGTTCTCAAAAAAATTTGAAAAAGCCACGTGATTATATGTTGCCCTTTGATGCAGCACGTGCTTATATTTCCCGAAGATTTTATTGTCCAATGCTTCGGCCTTTTTTCTTCAATCATGAGGAAGCGTACATACCACCAACAGTAAATGCAAACAAGCAAGAGCCACACAAGAATACTAATGGAGTCTGAAAAATACGATAGGACAACTCAGATAGTCATCAAGAATACTAATGGAGTCTGAAAAATACGATAGAACAACTCAGATAATCATTCGGATCTACCTTAATATGATCAATCTGGCGGCATTCTCTTTTAGAATGTCGGGAGACATTGAGTAACACGAAAAGCGCTACATATAATGTAAGAGTAATTAAGAGATCAAATTTGATCTTTCACGTGACATTATAAAGGGCACAATATGTATGCACGTGAAAAATAAAATTTGTCGCTAAATTTTTTTTTCATAAAGTCCTTACTTTGCTCTTTATTTACGCATTCTGGATAACTAGACTTTTTGACAATATTGTGTAATAATTAGATATGATGACGGAACGGTCAACTGTAAATACTAACACTGGAAAGAAGTCTATGAAAGCCAACAACCAAAATTAGTAGTAAGAATGGATGAAGCTCACAGCTGCCTGAACCCGGACATCCAAAGCCTATATTGATGTTTATTCATCGGCCTCATATTAAAAGCGTACGCACTTGAGCCAGAGAGCAATTTGTTAGTGTTCTAACAAGATCACAAATAAAAAATTTTTTGTCACAGTAATTCTTTTTTCACCGGATGCAGGACTTGAAGCTGAAAAAAAAAGAGAAGAGCCCAACCTAGTATTAGAAAAAAAAAAAAAAAAAAAAAGAAAAAAACCAATATCAAGAAAACCAATACAATTCTTCATTTACAGTTATCACTCTTTTGAAGTTCATCATCAAGTATAACTAGGGTATCGATAAAAAATGGGTATGTAATTAGAATACTAGAGAAAATAGAACGGATTCTGTTGGATTGAGAATATGTTTATTTGAACGAAATTGAGTGGAAGAAGAGAACGTTGGAACAATAGAGGGTCAGCCAATGGATAAGAACCAGAAAGCCCCAGAGTACTGTGACAAGTAATGTGTGGAATGCGGATCGAGTTACTGAATTAGACGTTTGTAAGGACTGGATTGAAATTGTGGCTTGAGTGATATGTGTGTTCTAGAGAATCAGTGAGAAGCTCACTTCAACCTATCTATCAAGAGACCCGTTGATGCGCGGCTGTTTTAGGCCGCAAATCAATCCACAACCATGATTTGTCGAATATTCTTGGTGTGATGTTGATTTTAGAAGGTTTCGTTATCGTGTGTGTGTGCATCTATTTTAATTGAGAAGTGTGCTAGACTACCTTGCACAGTGTTACTTAGAAACTTCAGAGCTCTGATTTGAATTATTTTAACCTTATGACAACATTCTTTGGCGCCTACATCTCTGGAATTAGCTGATTTGAGAAAAACTCAACTATGTTGTTCATTCTCAACATTCCAACAGATATACGTTTCCTGCACAATCAGTAAACAAGCAAAGTTACTAACAGTTTTTATAGCTATTTCCAAGAACTTACCACTTTTAAAAAACCACTTCAGAAAGCACTGGCAAGAAAGAGTCAAAGTTCACTTTGACCAAGCTGGTAAGAAGACTTCCAGAAGATTAGCCAGAGCTAAGAGAGCTGCTGCTATTGCTCCAAGACCTCTTGATCTTTTGAGACCAATTGTCAGAGCTCCAACTATCAGATACAACAGAAAAGTTAGAGCTGGTAGAGGTTTCACCTTGGCTGAAATCAAGGCTGCTGGTTTAACTGCTGCTTACGCCAGAACCGTCGGTATTGCTGTCGACCACAGAAGACAAAACAGATCCGAAGAAGGTTTCGAATTAAACGTTAACAGATTAAAGGAATACCTTTCTAAGTTGATTGTTTTCCCAACCAACGGTAAGAAGCCAGTTGCTGAACAAGTCTTATCTGCCGCTGCTTCTTTCCCAATTGTTAATGCCCCAACTTTGGAAACCAAGGCTATTACTGCTGAAGCTAAGAGCTTTGAAGCTTTCAAGACTTTAAGATTAGCCAGATCTGACAAGAAATACCACGGTATCAGAGAAAAGAGAGCTAGAGAAAAGGCTGAAGCTGAAGCTGAAAAATCTAAGAAATAAGCTTCTTTGTAACAATCCATAACTTTCTAATGATCATATCTCAACTAATAAACAAATTTCTTTCAATATCTGTTTTGTAAAAAACATCGCTTGTAGATAAGTAGAATAAAGTTAGCGTAAATGTTACCTTGAAACTTGCAGGCACTTGAAGTATTTACATTTATTATATTTTGAAGGCTGCTTTGTACAAAATGACTGTGTAGGTAATTAGCAATATATTTGGATCCTATTTTTTTTTGATTCATAAAAGTCGAAAAAATCATCAACATGTAAAAAGCGAAACCCAATTAATATTTGTGTCAATATAAAGGAATGATGTATGCAGATTCTACTTTCTCCCCATACTTTCAGCACATGAAATTTTGATTGATATGATTAACGTTCGTGTAAGATCAATAATTATTATTGTAAATTTGCTTTTGAATGATATATTGAAAAAAAATTTTGTTTAAACGATTATAAAAGTATTGGGAACTCTATAGGAATGCAATATAGCATATATACATAAATAGATAACAAAAAAAAATATATGAATGTGTTCCTTAAAATTTGAAATAAACACTGATAAACAATTGTTTAACAAAAAATGAGAATAAAACCTACTCAATATCCTTGATCTTCGTCTATAGTATCATTAGAATTCAAATCGTAGTTTCTTTGAGGATAGGTGTAATCCTTTTGAGGTTCATCAAAAACTGCATTGTTATTTTCATTGCTATTATTGCTGCTACCTAAAATCTGGTTGATTCCTGGTAGTTTCACAGTATTGTTTTGAGCGGCGGAAATATTATTATGATTATTGATAAACATACCACCACCAGAGGAAGAAGGGCTATCTGATGAAGCTGAATGGTTGGATCCTGATGAAGAAGTTGAGAAGGTTCGTTTGGTTTTACTAGAATCTTCATTGATGACTAAGGAATGAGGTACAGAGACACGTTGTTGTTGCTGTTGTTTTTGTAGTTGCTGCTGCTGCTGATGCGGATAATGAAATGTTGTGGAATCATGGGTTATTTTTCTAAACTTATGGGCACCAACGCTGACAGATCTTAAAGATGAAGATGCTGGGGTCATGCTCGATCTTTCATATGATGCAGCAGCTGAAGAAGATACTAAAACAGCTTGAGAAGCCAACATATTTAAAGTATCAAAGAAAGAACCAGATGACTTTGCTCTATTCTGCAAAGATCCCAATCGGCTTTGTGGGTTGTTACTAGTGTTTTTATTTTTATTTGAAGTGATGAGAGGAGCTCTGGTTTTATAGGAAGACTGCGGATGAGGCGCGGTTGAATAGCTTACAAGCGATCCCAATGCTGTGCTATGTGAGGCACTGGTTGAATGGGAAGAGGTTGGTGGCTTATTTTGGGAACCAAATACTGGTGGTAGCTTGATAGAGGTGGATGAAGAAGCAGCAGTAACAGTAGCACCAGCAGCACCGGATAAATTTCTTTTTTTTGGAGCCAAGGATGATGAAAAGGAAATTGAAGAAGGTAAGAAAGGCGTTGAATTAATTGCACCTTCATTATCTGAACCACTTGAACTGTTGTTTTGCTCTTTAAATTCGGGAGACTGGGCTAAAATTGTTTGATCAGGTGAATTTTGAATAATTGTTTCTTCTTCCTGAATATGTGTGGTGTCTTGATTGTTAGTTTGATTTTTCGGTTTACTTGCAGATGATGTCAAAATCGAGTTTCTACTATTATCTGAAGAATTTCTTTTCTTCCTTGAACGTTTTGGTGTTTTTGAGGAAGTCTGATTAGAGGAAACAGGAGTAGTTGAATGAGAAGCACCATTATTGTAAAATTGATGCTGATAAATTTTGAATTTTGAAGGTGTGATATTACTATTTGAGAGATTTGCAGAATAACTGACGTTTGAAGGAGAGAGTTCTTTATTATTTTTGGTTTTCTGTAGTTTTTTTAATTGGAGATCTTTTTCATGAAGTAATTCTTTCATAGCATTATACTTAATTTTATATTTCAAAGCCTTATTGGATAATTCATCGATTTTTGAATTCAACTTTTCAAAAGAGTCCACTTTATCGATAACAATTTTTTTGAGGGATTCATATTTGTGAAGCTTCAAATCCTGGGAATCCAAACTTGAATTGTTACTTATAGCATTTTGGAAATTTATAACATTTAAGACCTCCATATTTTTAAGATTGATAGTGTTTTCGACTTCATTTCTACCTTTGAGAAAGCTATTGCTTTCATCGGATAACATGCATTCTAATTTGTAATAATTCAAGCTGGAATTAACCTTGGAAAGTGATTCAGCCAATAAATTGGTTAGATGGGCTAAGTTGACGTCTTTTCTGGCAAGTGCGTTTTCAATATCAGTAATAAGTTTCCTCGAGTCGTCATAGACTATGTAATTTGATGATGCAGAAGGGTTTTTGGACAGGTCGAGATTTTTACAAAACGCTATGAGTTCAGATACTTTTTTACTTAGATCATGGTCGACGATACTTTGATTAGAAGTAGCCAGGAACTTTTTATTCGAAGAAAGGAAACCTGATGAGATACTAGAGTCTGCGGTAGTGCAATCAGACTGATTATTCTTGGAAGTATTAAGTATTGTCGTTGTTGTCGCTGTGGAAGCTATTGAATCGTTGATAATAGTGTCTTCGTCATGGTGATGGACGCCTGTTTTATCCTTGAAGTCAATGTCCGAGCCCGAAATGGTATTTTGAATAGAAGATGGGGTAGGTTTGAGCACGGAAGACATTTTTATGGTGGAACGAGAATCTAAAAGAGCAGGAAGACAGCACTATGTGAGAGTTTGGTGCAATTACAAGCAAATGGGAAATACAAACGGGAAATCTGATATGAGTGAAAAGGAAAAATACAAACGCAAATCTGATTGGAGCGAGGTGGATCTATGCGGGAAAACAAGACGGGACAAAAGATTGGGGTTGAAACGAATGAATAATGTTACGCGAAAATTTGATTGAAAGTTATGAAGAGGTTACCGAATATGAAAGGGGATGCCCTGAAGATGATCACAGCGGAACTTTTGTCAAGGAAGTGCAGGGGGTTGGAAGGATGTGGTAAAAACTGTCGTCTTTGGAAGGCCTTCTCTCTGAGATTGTATTTGAAAGACTGGAAAAGCCTGAAAGGACAGAAAAAATTAGAAAAACAACAAACAGGAAGTATTTATAGAGTAAATAAAGTTTTCAAGGAGTGAATAACAAGTGGAACACGTAGACAGCGGTTCTAAGGTTGGAAACACGCCAATCTACAGAGAACGAAAACAATAATTTTACTTTCTGAACGAGGGACTTTGCAACTTAGTAGCTGGAACAGAATGCCGAATTGAAAAACGCAAGTCTCTAACTATCTAGTTTTCAGCAGTTATGGGGGATATTTGTAGAGAATTGGGAGCAGCAGCTTATTTGAAGATCTTAGAAATCGTCAGGATTTGTAGTTAGTGTCAATTTACAACAAAAACACTACATAGTATTATTATTATGAGAAACAAGAAAAAATCAAATAGTAGAAAAAATTTTATAAATATTAGGCGCGTTGCAGTTTTTTCTACTGTAAACAAAAACAACAAAAATCAAAACAATAGCTTTTCGCACTTTCGTTAGAAGCGTAGCATCTTAGCCATAACAAATAACATATCGCTTTTTCTTCTTTGGCAGGCGCGACGCGGCTGCCAGCACTGACAGCCAATCAGAAGCGTTTGCTGGAAGTCCTTTTCTTTGTGTTGCAGCGGGGCTCATAGTAGAGTAGAAAAGAGGGTATACCTTAGACGCGTAAAATGTTTGTCAAAATTTTTGGTTATTTACACTTGTCTGGTTTTACGTTTTTCTGCAATCAGGACACAAAATATCTAGTTTTTTCTCTAGTTAGAGCTTAGAAATCTGGGCTCGCAATTTACTTTTCAAGTATTTCTGGAAAAAAAGACAATTATCTGAGCTGGAGCATTCTGTTTTCTCGATAGTTGTGATATCAGGGCTCACAACCATGAATTGCTGGTACTTGATTGTGGTGCTGCACGTGATGCGAACATGCGGCTGGTCAATAAGGTTTACACAGATTTTTTTTTATGTTTTTTATGGTTCTGCCATGCACTACCGGATGTTTCAAAACCCGAACTTGACGTTTCATCCGTGCCTGAAGTGTTTGAGTTGCTGCAAGGGTTTCTGGGACACGGTTGCAAACATACATGGTGCTCCAGGCAACCAGCACACCAAGTTACAAGATAGGCTGAAGATCAATTATGCTTTGTGTAACCCGGCTGAAACAGGCACGCAACAAATTTGCATGCATTTTGTGCATTTGAGTCTTGATAGGGTTCAAGCACTCGGCTCAGGTTGTTTTCTGCTTTGTTTCCAGCGCGGTGGTAATGTTCACATTAACATTTTATTAGAAAGGTTATTTTTGTGTGGATGCTTTTCAGTATGGTATTTTATCAATATCATATTTTTCCCGGTATTATAATCTAAATGTGCTAGTTTCTCAATATCGTAATCCTAGAATGTTTTCAATCTCAACCTTTCGTATTTTCGTCATGTAGCCAGTATCACGTAATTTTTTATCCTCCAATTTTTTACATAGTTTATCATTACATCTTTTTCAAATCTTGTATATAGTTTATCGTCTCATATTTTTCTAATCTTTCATATCATTTATCTTTTTCTAGTTTTATATCGTATATTATTTCATCTTTTTCTAATCTCATATATCGTTTATCATTTCATCTTTTGTTATCTCAAAATATAGTATCCCCGCGTCCAGCACGGACAGACGGTGCATATAAACACGAAGAAAAACCACAAATCTGAGCCTAACAAAAACCCGCCAATATCTTCAAAAATAAAAAAAGCATAATAACTTCTAACAAAATAAAACTCACAGATGCGCTCGATGTCCCAAAACGGAACCAAAGCACAGTAAAAGAAAACTTTAATCCAGATTTTGCTTCCGCCTTACTATTTTTGTAGGTCAACAGACAGTTTTTCTAGATACAAGACACATATTTCTGAACTCTACAAACATACTGAACAACTGCAGACAGCTTTTTT
Source organism: Saccharomycopsis babjevae (assembly GCA_031125705.1). NCBI lineage: Eukaryota > Fungi > Ascomycota > Saccharomycetes > Ascoideales > Saccharomycopsidaceae > Saccharomycopsis > Saccharomycopsis babjevae. The sequence continues at coordinate 178,938 of JASTVB010000013.1, read as the reverse complement.
TTATCAATGCGCCTTTTTTTTTTTTTCTTTTTTGATTTTGCTCCCTTTTAATTCCTATTTTTGTTTTGTTCCTTCTAGCACTGCTGGCTGCCATAACCCACCCATATTTTTGGATATCTTTGAAACCGACATATCTGTTAGATAATAATTTTTTATTTTCGTTTTTTCTCCAAAAAAAAATTTTTTCTTTTTTTTTTTTTGATTTGCATATCCTCATATCCACACTAAAATTCATACACACAGCTATTTTTAAATATTAATTTGTCGATCATCTCTCTCCATATATATTATGGCATCAATCCCCCTTGATTTCTATTTTTTTTAGTTTACTTTTCTGTTAATCCATTATTATTTTTTTCTTTTCTTTTCTTTCCTATTTTATTTCATTTCCTTCTTTTTTTTACCTCTTATCCAAAAACCCCTAAATTACCCCTACATACTCCCTTAAAACATGACTGCCACTAACTATACCTTCACATGGCCAGCTGGCCCAAAAGACGTCATTGTCACTGGTACCTTTGACGACTGGAAACAATCCATGCCATTGGTCAAACAAGCCGATGGTTCTTTTGAATTGACCATGCCTCTTGAAACATCTGCCGACAACAAGATCACCTACAAGTTTGTCGTTGATGGCGAATGGAAGCTTTCTGAAAAGGACGAGAAATTCACTGACGACCACGGAAACGTCAACAATGTTGTCTCCGTTGCCGATGCCGCTACCACCTCAGAAGAATCCGCTGCCAAAATCCCAGAAGCTGCTGGTTTGCCTGCTAAAACCAAGAAGTCCAAGCTTGAGTTCAGAGAAAAGTTGATGGACAGATTCAAGAAGAAATCTAAGTCCTCCGAGGAAGCCCCTGTCGCAGAAGCTCCAGCTACTGCTGAATCTGAGGAAAAATCCGAAGAAATTCCAGCTGCTGTCGAATCCGAGGAAAAATCTGAGGAGACCCCAGTTGCCGACGAAGCTCCAGTTGCTACTGAAGAAGCTCCAGTTGCTGAAGAAAAATCCGAAGAAGCTCCAGTCGCTGATTCTGAAGAACCAGCTGCCAAGAAAGAAACCGTCATCAAATCTACCTCTTCTAGATTCTCCTCCGTCAAGAGAAGAATCTCCGTTTTAGGTTCCAAGGATCTCAAATTTTTCAACCACAAAAAAGAAGAAACCGCAAAGAAAGAAGAAGAACCTGTTGCCGTTGAACAAAAAGAAGAAGCCAAGATTGAAGAGCCAGTAGTTGATGCTGAAGAACCAGTAGTTGATGCTGAAGAACCAGTTGTTGTTGCAACTGAAGAACATGTTGCTGTTACCACCGAAGAACAGGTTGTTGCCACTGAAGAACCAGCTGTTGTTGCTGCTTCCGAAGAAGACGCCGAAGCTGAAGTCAAGACTGCTGAAGAGGCCTTAGTTGATGAATCCAAGGCCGAAGAAGCTCCAATCGCTGCTGAAGAAGCTAAGACTGAAGAAGCTCCAGTTGCTGCTGAAGAAGCCCCAGTTGCTACCGAAGAAGCCCCGGTTGCTACCGAAGAAGCTAAGACCGAAGAAGCTCCTGTTGCTGCCGAAGAAGCTACCGAAGCCGCCCCAGCTGGCAAAGAGCACAAAGAATATCTTTCCAAGTTGAAGAAGAGAGTCAGTGTCTTTGGTAAAGATTTCTTGAAAAAGTCTGAAAAAACAAAGGATGCTAGCGTCTCCAAGAAAGATGAATTGACCAAAGAAGTTAATGCTGCTGCATCTAAAGTCAAAGAAGCTGCTACTGAAATCGAAGCTAAAGTTGAAAAAGCAGTTGCTGGTGTAACCTCTACTGGCAAAGAAAAGAAAGCAGAGGAAGAAGCAGCTCCAGAAGCTAAGGAATCCACTGCTGCTGCCACTGAAGAAGGCAAAGAGTCTGAATCCAGCGAAGAAGGAGAAAAAGAAGACGCTGCTGCTGAAGAAATCCCAGATGCTAAGGTCTCTTCTGTTGAAGAAACTAAGGAAACTACCACCGAAGAAGCTGAAAAGGCTAATGCTGCTGCTAAGAAGGAAAAGAGAAAGAGCTTAGTATTCTCCAAGTTGTTATCTAAATTGAACATTTAGGTTCTTTTGCGTCCTGCAACAAGATGGACATTCGATATTAAGCACAGAAAAGCACACATGCGCACATACATCTCCATCATCCATTTCATATTTTAGATTGCATTTTTGTCGTTAATTAATAATTTTTTTGTCTGTTTTCAATCCTCATATCATATTGACCTTTTTAATTCCTAATCAACTCCTTGTTCAATTGTATCATAATTGGATTTGCTTATTGTGTATTGGTGTGTGCCTCATGATCTTCGGAAAAGAGAAGAGGCTCTGTCCGCTGATGTCCTCCTTCATATATTATAAAACTTTGTATCCTGCTGACTGTTCGGAGCAACTCAGTTTTGTGCTACGATATCTGTTTTTTTTATTATTATCAGTATTTTAATTTTAGTATTTATTTAATTATTTAGATATATTATCCGTTAGTCTTGTTTAATTTAAACCATTTTTTAAAAAACTTAGTAGTTTTGCACGGAAGTCTGTAATCAAAAGAGACTCTTCAGTGATTCATAAATGAAATCTCAAATAAATAAATGGAAATGAATATTGCAAGGTAGATCTCGATTCTTGGAAAAGAGTACTAACAAAGAACTACTGCAAGAGTGTACAACGGGTTGAATATTATATTTTGAAAGTATACAGAGCAAATATACAACAAAGCAAATCTATTATTTAAAAAGTATACATGATATAAGCTGAATGGAAAAACAAAAAGCATCCGACAATCAGTGCCTAAGCATAAACACCAACGCTATTAGTTAAAAATATCACGCCGAATCCAAACATGAAAGAAGCTATTAAACTGTAAAGCACGTATTTGAAGGCAGCCAAGAAGCCTGATTCTTTGCTTGATGAGTTCTTTGGCAAAATGATGTTGAGGAAAATAAAAGAGATGGAGACCAACAAAGTAACGATAGCCAAAAAGAAATGATTCTCGAGTGGAATAGCGAACTTGTACGGTTTGGCGTGGGTGCCAATTTCGTTATAAAGTTTATGAAATGTAGACATGTTGTGTTGGGATCTATCAGATTGTTTTTGAAACAGCCAGATTCTGGGAAAGGTCAAGTCTTAGATAAACGAAAAGCTGCTGGAAACTGTAAAAATGAGGGCAATTTGTATCTGAAAAGAAAACAGCAAAGTCTATCTAGAAAATAAACCACAAAAATACTCAGAAGAAACAGCAACAAAGTAGATTATTTGCTAGTATAGTGTAGAATTAATCACTGGCTATGAATCATTGGACTGATGAATATTAAGTGTAACTTATACTGACTTTTTCATTGATTGCCAGCGGTACTGTTTTTTTCTAGCATTTGGATGTCAGTGTGAAGTTTTTATTTACAAAGAGGCTCAGATGTGGAACCACAACATGAAACAAAACCATCCAAACATAGTTTAACTACAACATATATGAAACCGTACTTTCATCGGAAATTTCTAAAGCGACAGGGCTGCGTTGCCAAATTGTCGCGGGGCTTCAATGCTATATTTTTCAGCTCCTCACAACTAGTTGAATGACATATAGCATAGGAATCTATTTGAGAATCCTGATTCAATCAGTAGAGACAATCTAAGGACATTCTCTGGACATTCTTTGAGATTCAGGGTAGAAACCTCGAATGAAAACAAGAATCATATGCAAGAATTGGATAAATAGTTAAGAATATGTTTTTTTTAATGATTCTACAAAATAAGATATAGGAATAACTCAAGTAACAATTAGCATGACAGTTGAATAAACTGAAAATCAAATGTTACAATTCGAATTTTTATTTTTCGTAATTTCCAGACTTTTATGTCTCTGATGCCGAGCAAACTGAGTGAATTCAAGTCTTGGATCTAACATATTGCAACAGTAAGGGAAATAAATTGAAAAAATAACTGTCAAGCAAAAATCATGCTGGTATATGCATTAATATGCACGTGTAGTATGACCACAATAGCATTTCTTGGATTGTGGTGAGCAATCATTAATAAACAATTCTTTGAGGTAACATACAATATATTCACAATGCATAGCACAATATCTGATGCTATTCATCTATTAATATATATCGAAGCTATAGATTTTCATCTCTCCAAATGAAACAACATCTTCTCTTTGAAAAAGCAAAATCTTATTTCTAAATCAAGCAATGTATTCTCTCTACACCATACAACATTTCTACACTCTAATATCGAAGATTTTAAATAATATCATAAAAGGTCTATAATCAATGTTCAGCGAATAGTTCTTACACCGTAGATCAAAGAAAAAAATAATGATTATTGCCAAATGCGTTTATTACGAAAACCTTAGCAGTATAAGCTACAAAAATCTTGTCAAACAAAATTAACCCCATGTGCTGTAAGATTCTAAACCATCAGTATGTTGTAAAAATCCCAGCCAAATATGCTAAAGAAATTTCGTTCCGGCACTTATTCAAAATCAAGCTAATAGTATATTGTAAAATAGAACTCTACCAAAAACACCTAATATCAACACAATAACATCATGACTCTACTCTCAACTGCGAAGTTCTTGTAAATTTCTTGACTTTGCAGTCAGCCAAGCCTGCGTGCCACGCTCTACAGGCAGCCTTACTGACTGTGGAGTAACCAAGCCTCTTCCTGCAACCAGTAGCATTATGGGGTTCCGCACGGTCCACGAGGCTGACAGCAGTTTAAAGGGCGGGCGGCTAGGCTCTTGCTGGGGTTCAAAAAGAAAAAAAAAAAAAGAAAAAAAAATACCAAGAAATCAGGGTAACCCCTTCTGCAAGCATAAGTCTCAAAGTTCTTGGCATATGACATAGATTAACGCTATGATACTATGACCAGTTTAAATCTTGTTTGAATAGGCTAGGGAGGGGGGCCTTTCTTGTTAACTGCCTATAGAATTCTATATAAGCTTTGACATTCCCAAAATATTCGTTTATAAACATAGGTAGCCTGGGTTATTGCGATTAATGAATAAGCTAAATTCAGCTATAAACATAGATAATTATTTATATTAGAGCTATACTAGAAAGGATAGAATAATATACCACAATTTATATTGAAAAATAATATTGCACTAGAATTTTATACTGAAAAATAATATTACACTAGAATTTTATACTAGAAAGAATAGAATAGTATACTAGAATAGAATAATATACCAGAATAGCAAAACTCATTAGGATAAAAAAACGCACTAGGATAGAATATATTAGGAAATTTATATCTTAGAATACTTAGTTGGTGGAAAAATCAATACACATCTTGAGACAAAAATTCGTTTTTCCCAGATAGCACAGTACAGTTTTTTACAGCCAGTATTTTCAAGAAGCCATGGAAGCCTCATCGTCAAACAAGTCTACCGGGTCCTTTTCTGATTTCAAGAGCGATTTTTTGAGCCCAGACAGTATCCTCAATAACATCTCTTCCCAGATCTCGCCTCTTGCAAATCCAGCAGTTGCTAGCACCACCACACCTACCAACAGCAGCATGCTTACTGCTTCTTCCGAAAGAGCTGCCTCCATGTCCGGCACTGATGAAAGTGCAAACTCAATTTCTCCTAGATCTGATATCTCATCGGTGAGTTCTCAAGGAAACTCTCCTTACAACAAGTTGCATACCATAAACTCAAACCCTTCTATTTCGCAAAATCAGTCGGCTGCATATTTGAAGCAGCAGGTCCAGGGCCAACTGACTTTCAATAACGTCGCCAGCAATACATTCAGCAACAACGCCGTCTCGCTGAATGCTCCACTCAACAACTTGTTGTCCGATAACCACTCTTACAATTCTTATAGCTTTGCTCCTCTCTCGAATGGCAACGTAAGTTTCCCAAACCAAGATCTTTACAATAACACTACTACCTATCCAAATCTAAGCGGCACCACTACCGCTGCTCCAGTCAACTTGACTTCTAAGAGTGCGCAGTATAAGCTGCAACAACAATATCCTCGTGTTGTCTCACAACAACCAACCGACATTTTATATCCATATTCTCTTCAAGCTCAAAGCAATTCTCTTAATCATACCCCACAACAAAATATGATGATACCAACAAGCAACCCTTTGGCTGCTGTTGACCATCATCTCGTTCTCCCTCAACAAGGTGCCACGCATACTCCTGTCAAGCGTCGTCAAAAGCGCAAGATTCACAAGCATTCTCAAGAAGAGCCAAAGGGTCCCCTCAAGTGCGAATGGGATTCTTGTGGAAAGATGTTTGATAATGTTGAGATTCTTTATGTACATCTTTGCGATGACCATGTGGGTCGCAAATCGCAACGCAATTTACAGTTGCAATGCTGTTGGGACACTTGCAGAGTTAAGACTGTCAAGAGAGATCACATAACTTCGCATATCAGAATCCATATCCCATTGAAACCTTATGCATGCGAAAACTGTGGCCGTAAGTTTAAGAGACCTCAAGATTTGAAGAAGCACATGAAGATTCATGCAGAAGATATTATCGCATACAATCAGAACCCAGGGGTCTCGGGTATGCTTCCTATGGCTGCTCCAGTGTTTGGTGATTACGGTGGTAACTACATGTTGTCTGCTAATAATAACAATATGGGAGGAAATTTGAGTGCTGCAAACAATTCTTACTGGACCAACACCCAAACATATTTCCATGATTTGTTGTATGATGGAGATAAAAAGAGAAGACGTATTGCTGGCGAGACTATGCGTGATTTCTTCGAAGATGCAAAGAGAATGAAGGCAAGTAACGGAACTTCCAGTTTTGGTTACAATCCTGATATGGCACGCAGATTGGATTATTTGGAGACTTCTTTAAGATCGAATGCGGCAGATAATTCGCATTCGATGTTTCCTAATGTTACGACATCATCTAACACTCAGAACTCTATGTTATTGAACAACAACAATCATCATAATGAACCACTCAACATTGAGCTCAGTGACGCAGACAAATTTTTCAAACAATTGTCCAGTTCCATCGATGCGCAACTTCCATCATTTGGATCTAGCAACGGTGGTTTGCATTTGTCATCTCGTAACAGCCATGTACAACAACAGCAACAACAACAACACCAAGCAGTTCCTAACAGTGTTTTGTATGGCAATCATCAAAAGGTTAATGGAGGTGTTCCATCGGTTTCCGGTAATAGCATGTTTGCTAGCCACAGCAACAGTAGTAGTGGATTGATGAATTCCTCAGGGCTCGGTAGCTATGGAGCAGACGCACACGGAAACTTGTACGAGGTCATTGATAACAGCAATGGTTGCGGCAGCAGTAGTGCATACCCATTGGTTGCCTCGCGTTTTGTGAGCGACAATGTCAAAAGATACGACGTGGGAGTGCACCAGCGTGCGGCTTTGGCTGATACAGTTGAAGACAGTGAAGAAGAGTCCTGGAGCAGCGAAGCAGAAGAGACCTGCAGCGAAGAAGAAGAAGGCACCGAGACCAGTGTGGAGGACGAGACGGACGTTTTGGCATCTATGATGACCAAAGTCAGTCTCCAGGATGAGCCTTCCAAGTTGGTGAGACACAAGTTGTTGCTAGACGCAGTGATTGCTTGGATCGCGGAGCAGCAGGAAGATGCAAAACAGGAAACAAAACAGGAAACACAGAAGGAAGAAAGCTTGTATCCTGTCATTTGCTGTTAGTTTGTATGCGTTGTATCTGCGCAATTGCATTCTTTTGATCTTGCTCTGTTTTGGTTTTATATATTTTTTTTCAAGGTGGTTTTTCAGAGGCATGTTTCACTCTGCCTGGTTTATTTTTAGTGGCTTATATATAGTGATTTATAAAGACTTTTGTTTTTTACATCGACATCTGGCATCTTGCTGGATATTTGCAAATGTAGGTAGCTGAGGGTTGTGAAAACAATAGAAATACTAGAAAAAATTTAACAATATCAAAAAACAATCACCAGAATATAAGAGCAAACGGTTATCTTATGTCAAATACTGTTAGTATCAGACCAGAAAATTATTCGATCAAACACTGTTGAGGTCAAGCCAAAAAATATTTGAGTATCGAAGACTGACCAAATACATTCAACTATCAAAACTGCTGGCATCTAGCCAAATACATTCAACGATCAAAACTGTTGGCATCAAGCCAAATACATTCAACTACCAAATACTGCTGACATAAAGCCAAATACATTCAACTATCAAAACTTTTGGCATCAACCAAATACATTCAACTATCAGACAAAATACCAAGTCAACAACCTGTCTTGATTTCAGGGTCTTTGCAGCTCAGAAAAAGTATATCAGGGTTAGTTTTGGCCAAAGTAAGCATTGTATTCGTCCGGAGCGGCGTTCCGGATTGTTTTTCCTTCCCCCATACATCGACCGACCAGTAATTTCCAGCACGGCCTAGTACGGAATATCTCTGGTTGCGAGCCCTGTCGGTAATTATTTTCTCAGTTTTGCCTTCGGTTTCCACTTAGTCACTAAATGCTGCTCGGCTAACTAAATTTCATGGTATAAATAGATCCTACCATAGAATATACGAGAACCTAGAACGAGGCCCCATATGAATGGAAGAGAGAGAAAAAAAAATTTTTCCACCCATAGTTAGGGCTTAGCGGTCATTTGTTTTGGCACGTACGTACGTACTAGGCATTTGTAATCTTCTGAATCTTTGCGCTGTAGTCATTGATAATTAATTAGTGTATGTTTATAGACTTTGTTAGCCTATTATACTGTAGTTGGTTGTTTTTTAATATATTGTTAAGTTTTATTGTTTGTAGTTTGTGTTATATTTAATGATGTTTCATAAATATACTGCTTGTATTTTAGTATCGTATTTTATTTATTATGTAATGCTATTAAATAGCAATATAGTATGTTAGAATGTATTATTTTAGTATATACCGTGGTTAAGAACTTAGTAAAACACTTAGTAAAACACTTAATAAAACGCTTAGGAAAATACTTAGAATATTTTGTTAGTGCCATATTTTTTTATTTTGTTTACTGTTGCAGTAATTTTTATTTTATCAATATGTATATATAATTTTTTTTTTTATTTACCTTTTCTCGTGAGTCTGATATTTCTCTATATAAAATTCATGCTGCCTGCCCTTTTCTTTTGGTTAGCATTTTTTTACTTTTGCTCTGTAATATTTTAGTGTTTGATTTGATTTTTCTAAATTTCCAAGTTTGCACCTTTTCACTTACTGAATATAGCCCATTTGTCAGACATATTTTAGCCTACTTACTGCAACTGACTCAGCTTTATCTTACTAAGATTTATCTCACTCAGTTCATTTGCTCTAGTCCTTTATAATTTGGTTTCATCTCGTTAGCCCCGTATATCTCAAGTTTATCTGCTTTAGCCCTACATCTCAGGTTTATCTGTCTCAGCCTTATCATTCAGATTTTCTGCTTTAGCTTTATATTTCAGGTTTGTTTGTTTGAGCCAGATCTTTTATCCGCCTCCACCTATCTGATTTTCTCCGTCTTCCTAGTATTGCCTGCTTTGGTTGTTTCTACTCACAGACGATTCGCTATCTTCAAGCAGCACCTCTGACCATCTGCGGATATTGTCTGCATTTTAGCTTCTCCAACAGACTTCATCCGCGCTTCATCCTTGCGCTTCATCCTAGTGTTTTATCCCATCAGCAGAAGGTAAAGCACCGTTTTCCTGCATATCCACAAAAGAATCAGCATTCAATACTACTTTCTGTCTCCCTTTTCTTCCTACCCCGCCCCACTTCAAATAAGCCATGACCGCAGCAAACAAAGCATCTTCCCATCTCAATTTCCCTTCCTCTCCTAAATCCAGAAGAAGATCATCCTCCATCATCTCCCATGTTGAGCTTGAGAGCGACGAAGAAATAAACGACCAGAACGCCTTACCCAACTTGAACGCCACCTGGGTCCACACAAAAGGCGCATGGCTTATTCATATCTGCATGATCGTGTTCCTCAAGGCCTTCTTCAACGTTCTTCCTGGCTCCTCCCCTGAGTTATCATGGACCTTGACTAATGCCTCTTATGTCATCAGCACGTATATAATGTTCCACCAGATCAAAGGTACGCCTTTTGATTTCAATTCTGGTGCATATGATAACTTGACAATGTGGGAGCAAATAGATAATGGCGATCAGTATACTCCTTCCAAGAAATTCTTGTTTTTGGTACCTATCGCCCTCTTCTTGGTGTCTACCCATTACGCAAACTACAACTTAAACTTCTTCATATTGAACGGATTGTTGTGTTTGGTGGGCTGTGTCTCCAAATTGCCATTTACCCACAGATTGAGAATATCAATTCCTTTCATAACGAATCCATGAGCACGGCTTTCTCTCGCGCCATATTAGAATACTATAAAATAAGCTTTGGAATATACATTACACTCGTATACATATTGTATATATACTAGCGCTTGCCAGTTCAAAACAGTTTGGCCCCCGGCAGCTGTCTCTGCCTCTCCCCTTACTTCAGTTTTGATTGATTGACAATCCATATCGAAAAAAAGTACCCATACACAAATGTTATTTGAAAACGAAAGGTTCCATACCCAGCAACTCGTCACTTCATTCACGCATACACGCATACACGCACACTCAAAGCACAGATTACTACTTTTTGTTACACTCCTTTTTGTTTAATTTTCCCCTTTAGTTCGTTAATCATAACTACCAATGTATATGGTTCTTTTTCACTCTCGTTTTTTAGTTATTTTTTTTTCTATTGTTTATCATTGCTTATAAAACGTCAGGCATCATAGATCTAGTCCAGCTGGTGTGTGTATGTGAATGTGTTTTTTTGTGAAGAAGGTTGCTGCTGACATGCGTGCTTTGCAACATCTCTTGTAGGCCCTGTTCCACAAGGCCTTTCAAAATCGTTTTCAAGCCTTTTAGTCATACAGAATTAATTATACTTGAGATGAAAAAATTGAGGTTTTTTCCGTTTATTTTGTTCTATTTAACTGTCACACCCGTTATTGGTTATACCAGCATATTTTTAATGTCTATTCGCGGTTCTAAGCTGCTGGATGGATGAATATATACATATATTTATAAATGAACAAATAAAACAATCAAAATACACTAATTATCTATCAAATGTCTTTGAACTTTTTTTTTGGTTTTTTTCAAGGGTAGATTCTAAAAGTTTGTAAAAATACTCTATCCATATTTCTGGTTCAGCTATTATGTGGCCTCCGGCACCTCTCTAAGTACCAAAATAGGCCACTCAGAAAAGTGTTTCCAAAATATTCATAACTCGGATTAAGAAAATTAACTATGTTCCATTTAGATTTCCTTGATTCTCTCTCTTATTTTCAAAAAATTATTGCACTTTTTGCTTGCTGAAATGTTTTGCAGTCTTATAGTTTACGTGTATAGCCGTATGATAAGCTTCTTGAATTTTTATGTCGTGGTATTTTTGGTACAGAGTTTCAGTTTCTGGCTGATCGCGAACAAACTGAAAAAAGCATGACATATTTTTTCTGTGAAAAAAGTCATGTGTTTATCACGTGATTTTTTTTCCAAAATATGTTTTTTTTTTTCACAGAAGTCAAATTTATTACTAAGACAGGCAATTGACTGAAAATGCATATATTATGAAAGATAAACACATGCACTTCTAAGCTGTCAATAGGATACATAAATATTGCAATAGATGGTAAATATCAAACTATTTTGAAAAATATTTAGTCGGAAGAGAGCCCATAAGATCTGAACTATTGATAATAAACATTGTGTTAGCAATAGTATTGGAATAATCATTTTCACATGACGCTGCAATCGAAGAGTCCATACGTTGACATCTTTAATAAGCAAAAGGTGGTTTCAACAATCAGCGAAAACGCGCTGCCTTCAAGGAGTAGAAACAGTGGTGAGAATCTCAGCAATGATTTCGAAAATTCAAACAATGGTGCTTATTCGCGTGATGTATTTTCGTCTCCGTCGATAAAGAGCGATCTTTCTAAGTTACAAAAACAGAAAATGACATCGATGTTGGGTACGCGCCGCAGCGATGGTCAAGAGCTTCCCAATAATTCATTGACTCAATCGCGAAATGCTTCGATAAATTTGGCAGACGATTATGTAGATAGAGCTGAGATCACAGTGAATGGGATTGCTAGTCCTCCCAGAAGAACTACTTGGAAGCCTACGAAGTCCACTTTTCTGCAAAATACACCTCTTCAAAGGGCAGGACAGCACTCGAAAGAGAGCAACACACTGATTCTTTCGTCTGCAAAAAACATAGAAGTGGATGAAATATCTGTTACCACTACAATCCCGCTTAACGATGAGCCTCAGCGTGTGAGGCATGCCCCAGATGAATGGCTGCCAGATCAGAGAGAAAATGCGCCAATTACTAACACCCCGCTGATTCACAATTCGAGGAAAAAAATTCGCACCACTCCCTACTCCAAAAAGCTTCTAGATGAAGATATCAATGATGATACTTTCGATACATATACAAAACATAATAATGGTGATGAAAAGAGCAAACGTGATCTGTCACTTGATATAGTAAAGACAGAAAACCGTTCAATAACTAGCATGAGAAAACTGAGCTTTGGCACTTCTTTTGGGCAAGCTTCTCAATTTGAAAGTCGCCCTTTTCATAGTGGAGACTCTAATTCGTCTTCTGATGAAGACTTATTGGATCATTATAAAAGAAGCTTGAAACAGCAAAGAAAAAATTACAAGCTGGAATATCCAGTTAAGGGCAAAAAAAATAGAAAAAGGATTCAATTAGAAGATATTGGTGATAATAATAGTAAGAAGGAAAACCAAGGGAAAATTAATAATGAAAAGCAAAAGAAGGAAGAAGAGGAAGAAGAGAAAGAAGAGAAAGAAGAGGAAGAAGAGGAAGAGGAAGAAGAAGAAGAAGAAGAAGAAGAAGAAGAAGAAGAAGAAGAAGAAGAAGAAGAAGAAGAAGAAGAAGAAGGAGAAGAAGAAGAAGGAGATGTTGACTATGACAAAAGGAATTATGATTCTAGTGATAGTGATTATTATTATAAGGTTAAAAATGGACAAGGCAAGGTGCAAAATAAGCAAAATATTGATGATGATGATAAACTAGCGATAAATGGTATTTCAAATAATTGGGATCCGGCAAAGTGGGAGAATTTTTGTAATATGATAAAGTTGGTTAAAAAATCACAACAAGAAAAAACATACTCTTTGAAAGAAAAAAATGAAATAAGATCAAAAATCATGGAGTACTTTAGCATCAAATCAGTCCAAGAATTGAATCTAAGGATCGGTATCCTAACAAAATCATTCATTTCCAAAAGTAAAACAAATAGAAAAAGATTTAAGAAGCAAGGAGCTCTTCTTAATAATAAGCTGAAGAAGAGGAAAGCTCGCTAGTGGTTTAAGTCCATACTATATATATTTATATAAAGATTTTATTTTCTCGAATTTCCTAACACCAAAAATTTAGGTCTGACAGCACTGAAACGTAAATCTAGTAGCTTAATTTGAAGTATTAGTATATTAACCATATATGAGTAAAAAAAAAAAAAAAGTAATACCACACGAGCATATTGGCACTTTCACTTGAACCAAAAAACTAATGACAAATAGAGACAATATATATATATATATATATATCTCAGATAATGAAAGAAAAATAATAAACACAAATAAGATTCAAAAAATGTCATAGAACAGGACAAAGAGGGTAATTGGAGAAGATATAATACAGAGGGACAGCCTACAAAACAAAATAAAAGTAACAAATGAATTGATGAGCATAAAAGTCAAACCCTTTTCATTTCTTTAAGCTTTCAGGTTCAGTTCCTTCTACTTCTTCATGTTCATGTTCTTGTTCAGCTTGTTCCTCCATATTCAGTGCTATTGAGTTGATCTCTTCGGTATTTGTGGTCAGGCCAGTATCACTTGAAATCTCTTGGTTCGAAGTATTGGACTGATCACCAGTTTCTTGAATATTTGGGTTGAGGTTACTTACACGCTCCTCTTCATCTTCATCTGAAACATACTCCGGTGGCATTATACCATCCAAAGTTCTTAAAGTAATATTATCCGGTGCCAGTGATGCCGAGGCACTGTTCAGCAAAATGGCACCATTCGAAGTTGCCCAAAACGGTGGTGGTGAATTAGGAATGATAAATTCGCCTTCGGAAGTTTCTGTGGGGTTTTCAACATCGATGCAAGCTCCGCAAGCCTGCTGTGAAGTTTGCAGTTGTTGTCGAGCTAATTCTTGCTCTTCTTCTTCAATATCAGAGAATGGATAAAAACTTTCATCTATAAGGACATCGTCGTTGGCCATATCATACGTAGGAGGAGCAGGTAACGATCCATCCACACTACAAAAACCCCATTTTTTAATATTTGCTTCGATCAATACAAAACCAGATTGTCCAAGATTCACATCTACTTTGCAGTCGCACAGAGCTCCAATACTTGGATATAACAAGCACGTCAACCTTTTGATATGACCACCAATTTTTCTCTCTGAAAGTTTTTTACCATTTCGAGCAAAAAAAACTGTACCTGATGATGGAATATAGCCAACACCTATGACATCGCCTTTAGAATATGAGGGGAAAATGGATTGTTGGGCCTTTGGTAATGGAAATGAAGTTGAATATCTACGAGAGCCATCATTGTCATACAGAACAGAAAAATCATGTCTTCCTGGCAATCTGAAGAATGGATATGGTTTGGTCGCTAGCCCTATGGAAAGTTGGTTGTTAAGCAAAGAAAACTCTTTAGAAGATGAAGAAGACTCCTGAGGATCCAAAGAATGTGATCCACCCATTTCATAAATCTTACACTCAAAATAATAAACGTCATTGGTTTTTGGGACAGCAAGATTAGACTGGATAGTAACAGGGTAGCTAGTAGGACACTTGGAGAAGTTAAAGGAAATTTCAGTCCTGTTATTAACAGAGATCAAACTACGGGGCAAGCTTGGATCGGGAATGAAATCGTATGCACTGAGTCCTCTTTCTTCTATGAATGTGTATTGGGAGATCGACATATCAGAAGGAATCTGGGGAGGATTGAATCTTTGGTAAGATTTTGCCTGTCTATAAAGCGATTGCTCATTCATAGTAAGCATCGAGAGCTGCTCCTCCTCGTCCGCTAAATCGGCAAAAGAACCAGGAACTGTGTTTGTCAACTGCAATGGAGGTTTCTTCTTGTCGAAAGAGTAGTAGATGGCCAAGAATACAGCTATGAGGAAGATGCCGATAATGAAGCCCGCCACTGCATCAATGAGGATAAAAATTACGGTGAAGTCGTTATCGTCGTCGCCAGCAGTGCCGCCATTTTCCAGAGCATTTGAAGCAGGGGCCTCAACTCCCAACTGAAAGTAGTCTCTGTAGTCCTGGGGTATCTCCTTCAACACCTGGGAATTGCGGAGATAAAGGGAGTTCACAAACGGCAAGCCGTGGATTAGAAACGCATACAAGATAAGTCTAGCTGCACAATACGTATTAGAGCTGCCCATTTTATCTGTTCCAATATTAGAGTTTTTCTGTGAATTGCAAAAAGTTCACTGTTTTCCCACAATTCTATGATTCCTGCTACCTGCTACTCGGCTCTTCTGTTAAACTCACGGGTTATCTGTTGCCGATATTTTCTTGATTTTTCGCCTTTAGGGAACAACTTTGTTCAAATGTTTGTGCAAACCCACTACTTTTAGCGTATTTTGTCCCTTATTTTGTGATTATTGGTATCTATTTGATTGTATTCGCTACGATACAATGCTATACTGAGTGCAAGAATGATTCGATTAAAATTCCTTAGTCAAAGTTAACTTGGCATTGCCCCCGTTATTTATTCACCTTGTGACACTTTAAAAATAGATAAAGAAGAAAAAAAAAAAAAAAAAAAAAGTGTGTTATGTTGCACTGATGCAGCTTTTCATTTTTACTAAACTAAACCAAGAAATTGTGTACGTAGAAATTTTCTTGACTGTTTTTAGGCTTTGCACTATATATAAGGATTTCAATATTCACTTTTAACCTTTTACGCCTGTTAATCTGAAGCCTGAATTAACAGCTTGCTTAAAACAAATAGATTTAACCTATACAATATACATGTATAACAGGTTATTGGACTTGCCAGCCTTTAATGCTATACTTTCACATCTATAGACACAAATAATTATAGGAGTCTGCGTATCGAGAATAACGGAACGTGTTTTAATTTCCTGAATTTTTAGAAGTTGACTTTTGTGAAACCGCCGTTGAGTGTTGGAAAAAATAAACAGGCATACAACCCTCAGGTTATTTGAGCTCTTTATTCGTGATTGGATTTATAAACAAAAATAAGGACCAGCGAACAGCGATGGCAAACAATAGCAGCAGTGAGGATGGCGGGCCCAACAGATCAGAGATGATGCCAACCTCGCAGTCGATAGGCTCTTTGGACTCAATATCGACTAATCCGTTCGAGATAATAGACCACGATGACAGCTATGGCTTGCAACTGATGCCCTCCCGAAACACCGAGAATGGTAGTTTTGGCAGCGAGGCGATTCAGGCGAACGATGGCTCCTCAACGACGAACAGCGCATCCCACAACGCAGAGGATTTGAAGGTCCTGGTACCGGTGAACTCTGCGCATACGGCGATTCCATTTTCACCCAAAAGATCTAGAGGGATGTCGTTGCGATCCAAGTTGCTCAACAAGACTGTCGAGTCAAAGATCAAGTCGACCATAGAAGGCGAAACAACCACCGAGAATATAGAAATGACGCAGATTTCCAGCAATATCAGCCCACACAAGAACAATAATCCAGATTCAGAGTCGGAAAACAGTCGAAATTTGGGTACAGACAAGAATACTACCTCTGACAAGGTACCGCATAGCAGCAAGAACAAAGAAAAGACATATTCTCTCGGACGATTGATCCAAAATATCAAGTTAAGTTTACATTTGAAAGCGCAGCCTAACTCTCCACAAGGAAGAAAAGTACCCATTCATTTTGGTGAATCGTTTGAGTTTGCAAAGTTTTCAAACATGAACCTAAAATATGCGGATGGATTTACTGAGTCTGACGAAGTGGCTTATCAATACAACGGAAAAGAGACCTTGTTGGTAGATGAAAGAACTGGGAAACCATTCATGAAAAACTTGATTGTTTCATCAAGATACAATCTCTTTAACTTTTTGCCTTCTCAATTATATGCTCAATTTTCGAAAGTGGCGAACATTTATTTTATGACCATCGCTATCATGCAATTAGTACCAAACTGGTCAACCACAGGTACTTCCACCACCATTATCCCATTGCTGATATTTATTAGTATTTCCATCATACGTGAAGGTATTGATGATTTAAGAAGACATGCGCAGGATAAACAGGAAAATAATAAAAGGGTTTCGGTGATAGACCGTGATCATGATTTGGCCCAAAAACAGCTTAGGAATCGTGATAGAGAAAGTATATGTAGTAGAACACTGACAAATTCAGTTACGCATTTAACTTCTGACGGTATATATTCTGAATTTGACATTGCCAGTAATGTTTCAAATTCTGATCCTTCTGCAGTAAATTCTTTCAGAGACACGCCTGCTTTAAATAAACTTGACCTTTATGAAAAGAGCGTGTATTGGAAAAACCTAAGAGTTGGACAAATCATCAAATTAAAGCAAGATGAACCCGTGCCTGCAGATGTGATCCTTTTAACCTCAGATAATGGAAATAATCATGAAGTGTTTGTAGAAACCATGGATTTAGATGGAGAAACAAATTTGAAAACTAAATTCCCTCTTGAAGAGCTAAGCGATTGTACTAATACTGCAGAAAAATTAGCCAAAATCCAAGCATTGATTACTTCAGAAGATCCCAATCTAAATTTATATAATTATGAAGGACATATTATTTTTAATAATGAAAAGTTTCCTTTGACCATAGATAATATAATTTATCGTGGTTCCATTATCAGAAATACGAATAATACTCTTGGTGTGGTCATTTTCACTGGCCCGGAATCTAAGATTAGAATGAATGCTATTTCCAACCCCCGTACTAAAGCCCCTCATTTACAAAGCTCAATAAACAAAATTATCATTTTCATGATTACTATTGTTGTGACTCTTTCATTGGGATCCTTTTTAGCGCAGCGATTTATTTTCAGAAATATAAAGGGTAGGTATTGGTATATCAATAGCACAGACGCTGGTGCAATGCCAACCTTTATGTCTTTTGTCATCATGTACAATACCCTTATCCCATTATCATTATATGTTACAATGGAACTTATTAAACTTGCACAACTTGTTTTTCTTCAATTTGACGTTGATATGTATGATGATGTTAGTGGAATGCCAATGGAAGCTAAGACCGCTACAATTTTGGAAGAACTAGGTCAGGTGAGTTATGTTTTTTCAGACAAAACAGGTACTTTAACAGATAATTTAATGATTTTTCGAAAATTTTCGATAGGCGGTGTTCAATGGATTCATAATGTTGATGAAGTGTTGAAAGAAATGAAGGAAAATGATGATGTTTTATTACAACAAAATTTACATGACTCATCGAATACTGTGCGCCCTTCTATGGAACTAAGAGGTACTGTGTCAATAGATACTGTCAAAAGAGATAGTATTGACTTGAAAGTTTCTTTAGAAAGACGTGATTCTTTAGATATTAGAAAAGGAACTGGTACCGCTACATATTTAGGAAGACCATCAATGGCAAATATTGATCTAGAACATTTTTCTTCTACAAGACCTTCCAAACCATTTACAAGCGTATCAACTTCCCGTATGTCTACTTTACGACAGAAAAGTACAAACATCAATAATAAGTTGAATGGGAGGGATAGAGCTTTGAGTGCTGAAAGCATGACTGATGATGAAACAGATTCTTTAATAAAATCTTCTATTGATTTAATTAAATATGTGCAAACGAATCCAGCTACTTTATATTCTATTAAAGCTAAATTTTTTATTCTATCTTTAGCACTTTGTCATACATGCTTTCCAAAAAGAGCGGTTAGCGATGAGTTAGATGATAATGATAATACGGATATAATTGAATATCAGTCTTCATCACCTGATGAAATAGCACTTGTCACAGGTGCTAGAGATATGGGATTCGTGGTTTGCGGTAAGCTGCAAAACACTTTGACTTTGAAACTTTATCCAGATGGTTTCGATAAACCACCGATCCTTGAACATTACGAAATTTTACATATCATTGAGTTTAATTCATCCAGAAAAAGAATGTCATGTATTGTAAAATTTCCGGATGGAAGTAAGTGCCTCATCTGTAAAGGTGCAGATAATGTGATCTTGGATCGCTTAAGAGATGTATATCATAGTGAAGATGCTGTTCTCAAAATTTCTCAAAATACTAAATTACGTCGTGAGCACGAGGCAGAACTTTTAATGCAGAAAGAAAGATCTTCTGGAATGGGAAGACTTTCCACCGCTTCGAATAGTATCCCAGGATCGCCCGTTCACCATCAAATTAAAAGAACTAGTACCACCGTTGGAGAAATACTTGATGATGCACAAAATGATGTAGAATTTAGACAGTCATTGGACAGAATTGCTACGATTCATCGTAAATCGCTTCATCATGACCAACAAATAAGATATGGAACAAATGAGAATAAAGAAGAAATAAAATCTAAAATGAATTTTCAGTCAGACTTATCAGATTATATAGTAGAAGATAGGCTACTTGAAAATGAGGCATATGTTACAGAGAAAACTTTGGAACATTTAGATGAATTTTCTACTAATGGTTTACGTACATTGCTTTATGGCTATAGATGGTTGACTGAAGAAGAATATAGACACTTTGATAGAGAATACACTGCAGCCAAGACTGCATTAGTTGATCGTGCAACCAAAATGGAAGAAATTGGTGCTGAGATCGAGGTCGACTTAGATTTATGTGGTGCTACGGCTATCGAGGATAAGTTGCAACAAGGTGTTCCAGATGCTATTGATAAGATCCATAAAGCAGGAATCAAAATGTGGATGTTAACTGGAGATAAAAGAGAAACGGCTATCAATATTGGCTATTCATGTGGATTAATCAAAGATGCGTCAAAAGTTGTTGTTTTGAGTAATGAAATGGACGATAATGAACTTACCGCCATGATGGAGGCCGCAATGTTAGAACTTGAAAATGTAGCACATTGTGTATTGGTCATAGATGGAAGTACTTTAACCCGAGTTGAAAATGATGTTGCCATGATGAATATGTTTATTGATTTTGGTTGTATGGCAGATGCCGTCGTTTGTTGTCGTGCTTCTCCAGCGCAAAAGGCCACTTTAGTCACGGTGGTAAATAACAAGTATAAAAACCAAGTCACATTAGCTATTGGAGATGGGGCTAATGATATTGCTATGATTCAAAGCGCGGATATTGGTATAGGTATTACAGGTAAAGAGGGTTTACAAGCTGCAAGAGCCTCTGATTATTCCATTGCCCAGTTTAGATTTTTAGTTAAACTATTATTGGTGCACGGTAGATACAACTATGTGAGAACAACCAGATTTGTGCTACTCACATTTTACAAAGAATTTATGTTCTATTTATCACAGGCAGTTTACCAGAGATGTACGTTATTTACCGGAACTTCATTATATGAACCATGGCTGTTGTCCATGTTTAATACGTTATTCACTTCCTTACCGGTTTTGTGTATTGGTATTTTTGAACAAGATTTACGTCCTGCTACATTGATTGCGAATCCTAAATTATATCTAGAGGGAAGAAACAATGTGAATTTTAATTTATTCATATTCATATATTGGATGGTAATTGCCACTGGACTGAGTATTATGATAACCATGCTATCATGGACATTGTGGGGCTACCACTCGATGATAGATAATACTATTCTTCCCAATGGTGTTATGTGTTACATTGTATTTGTTGTTATAATTAATTTAAAATGCCAGATGTTGGAAATGAGAAATCGGAATATTTTTGCGTTTTTATCTGTTGCTATCGAGGTCATTGGTGTGTTTATCTGGAATTTATTGATTTGTGGGTTGTACAAGCCAAACACTTCCAAGATATATTTTGTGACGGTGGGATTCCTTGAAGAATTTGGTAAGGATTACACATGGTGGGCAGCGTTGTTTGCTTTGCTCACTATTGGGTTGTTGCTTGATATTATATTGAAGGTTTTCCGTAACTGGTTGTTCCCAACAGCCACAGATTATTTCCAAGAATTTGAGAAAACATATGTTTTGCGTAAAAGATTTGAGGAGATTGCAGAACCATATATGAGACATTACTGGGAGTATGAGCAAGATGTCAGTTTCAAGAATTTGAGACAAAAAATGTTGGGGCTTATTTCGCAAAAGAGTACAACAGATAGTCATTTGGATAGTTTGAAAGCTATTACTACCAAAAAGGGACTCAAAAAGACTCGGGCAAACAATAGTAATAATGATGATTATTTTGTTGATATTTTACCGAGCGGCAAGGTTGTTAAAAGAAAGAAGAATGACGACTTTATTACTAAGTTTTTGAAAAGAATTGGATTTGTGGTGGATGATACAGATATATTACCGAGATTTGCAAACTCAGAGTCTTTTGAGAGCTATCATGATGAGGGTACCACAAGTGACGACGAATATATCGAAAATATTTTGCTTCAAAGAGATCCTGAAGAGAATTATCAAAGCTGATTGATGATGGCGGAGTCAGGTGTTGATCCTGTGACCATATTAATAAAGATGAAGAATAAATTCAAAAAAAGAGGTAGATAGTAAATAAATAGAATATATATATATGCCATATATATAACAGGGTGTTTTTCAATGGTCTCAAACAGTTGATCTGTCGATTGTGATAAGTTTGTAGTTTTGCTGGTGTAGGGTTTTGTAATTTTACTGGAATAGAAAAAGAACAAGAGATACTTTATTAGCAAACTTTGTCAAAATAAAAAGACTTGCGATTCTTTCGAGTCAGGGGGTTTTTGGATTGACTCTAAATCTAGTATTTCACTATTTCACTAAGTAAATTATCGATGCTTATTGTCTGATATGGAAGAGTAATTTTATGTACACAAATATAATATATAATTGCTATATTGTTACTTTCAACTCATTCTTCAGACTATCTATTCTTTTGAACAAAATTTCCATCTGGATTTTTAACTCTTTATATCGTTTTTTTCATAGCAAGTTATTTGCACTTGGGCGTAGCCTCCATTTACAGCACCGCCTCAATTGGGGCACAGGCTGAGCACACAGCACAGCCCTGATATTTATGCACAACCTTCATATCTTCTTGAAGTATTACGTGCTAGCAATTCACTAGGTAATACTGGCTCAATAGATTCATTACAGAGTTCTCAGTAGCTTTTTCGTTTATATGGGTGTTTGGATTACATGATAAAATTTTACGGGTGGTGTGGTATTTTTGGAATTTTTTGAATAATGCAGAGGCTCCTTTTTCAGTCATATGAATCTCAAAACTTTTTGAGGTTTTTTTTTGAACTTCATGGTAAGCCATCGAATGTTAGAATCCGCACATTTTGAGCAATTTCACAACAATCTCGATATCTGGCTATGGTAGTCCTTTTTGTTTGAAAAATAGGCTAATCTTTCGAAAAAGTTTTAATTTTTATCAAAAAACCACGCTTCTTCTTACTGGTTTTCACTTATCTTTTTCCGTCTTTTTCTTCGTCTTCTTTCTCCTCTTTTTTTCGATAAAAAATCGGATCATTTTGTGAAATTTTTTACGTTCTTAAAGAAATATGAATGCTGAAATGCATATAGGGCTAAAGCATTAAACTTTTCATGACTGTAATGTGTGGTATATACGTCCGGATATTTAAAGTTTTCTGTACATCGTGGTTTTTTAGCGATGTAAGTGTTATTATTGTTCTTATTCTATTGGTTATCTAAACTTTTTGGCAGCGCATAATTTCGCATGGTGCGATGTGTTGTTGCAGAGCTGACGCACTTTTGTTCCCGTACAAGAGTAAAAAAAAAAGCATAATAAGGCTGAATTTGCAAGAATATTTTGATCGGCCGAACTTTCGTGCTGTCAACTTTTAATATATTATATGATATAATCGTTACCAACCTTTGGTTCTTCATAATCCAGTTCTAGCCGTGAAGCAGATTGGCTCCATGCACTCTGATTTTCAGAGTATTTTAAATTGTATGACTGAACTGTTGATTTTTTTAACTGGTTTCTAGTCTGATAGCTTTCTTATCTCGATAAGTCTTCTTAGTTTGCTAACAATACATTTAAAATTGGATTGAATTGCAGCTTATATAATCTTGTTAAAACAGAGATTTGCTTACATGCAAGTAAATGATTGCTATAATATAAGTACTGTCTAATATTTCTGTCCGTAACCCCCAATTTTTGTTCGCAACCATCAGCCCCCATGTTTTTTACAATATTATTTGCAACTATTGTAGAATATAATTACATGCATAATGCAATGATGATAACAGGGCGGGATTTTCAATGCTCAGATATGCAAGTAGGCTGGAGCTCTGATTACTCAAGATTGAATTTTTCAAAAATTATATTACGATTAACTAGCTTTTACATTCGACTGCTTATCTCTATTCATGATGCTGTCAAGCTGCCATATTATCTTCCTTTTTTTTCATATGTGTTTATGTATCTATCTGAAATTCCGAGGGTTTTCAGTTTTGTCTTTTTGTTTTCCAAGACTCTGTATCTGTCTTTTATTTTCTACGAGGCTTTTTTGTTTCAATTTAGGTTAATTATTTTGTTACAGCTTAGCAT
The DNA here is from genome assembly GCA_031125705.1 of Saccharomycopsis babjevae. Taxonomy (NCBI): domain Eukaryota; kingdom Fungi; phylum Ascomycota; class Saccharomycetes; order Ascoideales; family Saccharomycopsidaceae; genus Saccharomycopsis; species Saccharomycopsis babjevae. The sequence goes on along the minus strand of JASTVB010000013.1, from coordinate 155,243 downwards.
TTCTGATTTATCAAACTTTCGTGATCAAAATATTTACTTACTTAAGAAACCTAAAAGAGGAGGTCTTGTTTTTTTGTTTGTAAGATACCTAAAGAGGAAGGTCCTGATTATCAAATATCGTAGCTGTTGTTTTTCAGTTTATTTGTCATTCCACCAGACTTTTTCATGTAAATAGCCGCCACCTTCTACAAATCATGAATGGTATAGAGTTTTCAAAAAAGTTCTCATTAGTTTACCATATCTACTGCAGTACTTTCGAGACCTAGGCCTCGTTGATTGGCAGATCATATTTTTTTTTTAGTTCCGTTTTGCATTCTTTTCTTTTGAGACATGTTTAAGCATCCCTGGAACGAAATTTTTTTCCGGAAAGTTCTCTATTGGGCTGACATTGCAACTGTCTTTTTTTTTTTTTGATCATTTGACATACGATTTTTTTTTATTGACGGGTGACGTTAAATTTGCGTACTTTTTGAGATTTGGCGTTTTTTTCGCGGTTCTATTTTCACTGAAAGTTTAATTCATTCAGCTTTTTTTCATTCCATTTCGCATAAAGTTTATGAATTTATTTAACTTTATAATTTTTTCGTCTTAAGCGTTTATGTTTTTTTGTTAGATTGGTTTACTCTCAACTTTGTGATATTCATTCTTCGACATCGTTGAAATTTTTTTTTGATTTGCTTTTTTTTACGGTTTGCACCTTCCAAGAGAATATATAGAAAAATTAACTAAAAAAATATAGTAAGCTAAAATAAGGCTTTTCAGTTCCTTTGTATTTGGCTTTTTTTAGTGTGTTTGATTTTATTTCATCTGGTTTAAATGAGGACACGCCATACAATAACATTATTTATGTATGTGAAAGCCAGTACATTCAACAATGCAACAAATCATGTCCTTGTCCAGATAATTTGTCGGTTTTAGATATATAATTATAGGCAGTAATTTTGAATGCGTATACATTTTTTTTTGTACTCAGAAAGCTTATTTTCTATGTTGTTGCAAGAAACAAATTTTCCAGTGCTGCATCACAACAGCACTAAAAATTCAAACAAGCTGTCAGCCAAGATTCTCAGGTAAGACACAACATGCAATGTGGGGTTATGAAGTTATGCTAGGTGTTCATATATTGTGAAAAAGCCACGAGGATTCCTATTTACAAATAAATCACTAATCTCTTTTGCTGGATTTTTTTTAAACCACTATATTTTTATTCTTGTCACTTATTTCCTAACTAACCCTTACCGCTTGCCTCTGTAAAAAGGTATCGTCACATGCCTTTATGAAACAGCGTTTCTTTAGTTATTCTAGCCTTGCAAGACGGTCTCTTGCGATCTGAAATGCTTTGCTATCTGCACAACCAGGGTACTGGAGGTAGGCGGCGATTTGGCCATGTGTATATTCTTTAATTACATTTTCATATAAATTCCTTAAACATAAAAGACTGTTTTCTGTTTCTTCCAATCTTATTTGCGTTTGTTTTATTATTAAGAGCAGTTATTGCATTTTTCTAAAATCCTGAGGTTGTTAAAACCTTTTTTTCTCTCTTTTTTCTTCGGACTCCAGCAAAAAGCTTGTTTGTATGCATAATCTTGAATATTACCCTAAACAGACCTGCCGAAAAAAACAGCTAGAAGCCAACAATACCAACAGCTTAAGCCATCAAGATTAGTCTGTTGTGAACAGTGTAATTTGCCGCGCTTCTCCATCTTGTTTGGCTTTTCCTTTACTTACCTTTTCTTTCACTTAGTATCTTTTTTTCTTCGCTAAGCTTTGCTCTTGGTTTTTCTTGCTTTCTGTTTCACATGCTTACATTATTATCTGCAGTATTCAATGATCCCAAACATTGCTATCACTTGCATCAAAGGCTCTAGCATTACAGAATATGACTGAGAAATTAGGAGAAACCATGCACTGTTTTTTTTTGGCATTTAATCTGTGCAGCATTACCTAAAGGTCATATTATTACTGTTGAGAGACACAAAATGTCCGCAGCAACAACTTCATTCCAACCTCACAAGGTGGAGGTCAATATTCTACTCATGCTGCACAGACATAATCAATCAGCTAAAACCCCGACCGTGACAATAAATTGTCTGACAGATCATCATACATATACACGTTAAAATGCGAGATACTCCTTTTTTGTGTACACTTACAAGTTGAGCATGTATATGTACATAAAAGTTACTCTGCATTAAAAAAAAGTAGAGTAAACTGTGGAGATCATACAATAATAATTAAGGTTCGATTCTTGACAATTTTTTGAAGTTGGTTTTCGGTGTCTTGAATTCACTTTTTGACTTTTTTTTTCTCGCCATTTTTCAGGTTTTTTCGTTCTATTTTTCTTCGAGTGATATTTTTTTTTTTAATATTTTTTTTAGCGATTCGTCTTTTCTTATTTTTTTAGGTTTTCGTCGTCATTTTTTAGCTTTTTCCTCATTATCTGTCACTTCCCTTTCTTTTTTTTTTTTGTTTGTGCAGCACAACTACTTCATTTTTTTATTAGCTGTTTTCCTAATTGTTTTCACTAAGCATTGTGAGACCATGTATTTAGCAAATAAAAACAATAAACAAATACAGGCCAAACTGACCATCAACCAAAAAATAGGTGATGGAAGATACCGGTTGATGTCTCAAAAATCAACGTATGCATCCTCAAGTACCTAATATTTAGTGCTACGCATGTATGTGTGTACATGTACAAACACCAAAAACACATGAATCTTATCTACTCAGACATGTTTGCAAGGCGTATTTTTAAATTCAATTGTTTTTCAAGTAGCAAGGTCATCAGTTTTTTTTTTTATTTGCACCAATTCTCCACATACTTACTTTATTTTTTGAGACATTCTTACAGGGCTGTATTACTCTACTCAATTGACAGATGTGCAATTATATTCATTTTTTTTCAACCAAAGTTAGTGGTTCCTAATCAATATTTTTGGCTTTTGAAAGCCTGTGATCCAGATGCAGGTTCCGTTATTTTCCTCATTCCTTGTATTTTATTATAGCTAGATTTCTCCCAACGCAAAATTCGCTCCCTTTAATACCTGTTCTGCAATTCTTCTACGGTGTTGCATTTGAAAAAGAAAAAAAAAAAGCTCATAAACTGAGTAGGGATATCGCAAAAACTAATATATGATTATGGAAAAACTGATATATACTCAAAGCCTATTGAGACCAATATAAAAAAATTGAAAATTTTGCATATCAATAATTGTGAAAACTTATACGCGAATAATGGTACAAGGTTATTCTCAAACACAAATAATAGTATTGAAATTATAATCAATGTATCTTAATAACCTGACATGATTGATGTCCCCTACCCACGTAAAACCTTAAACACCGAATAAACTCATCACCCAAAAAAAACATCAAAACAACTTATCATCCGATAAATTTAACTTTATTTTTTTTTTCTGTATATGGAGTTTTATAGAACTTAATTATTTGTATGCCGACGAACCGAAAATATTGTTGTTGTCTTGCATTTAGCAAATTTAACCTTCTCTCCTAAGAAAAACTGTACATACTATTTATCTCTTCACAGTTAGTTCCATGCTCAGATAGCATCTTAAGTATGCTATCGAACAATACAGAGGTGCATAAACAAACACTCTAGCAATTTACACACAATTTTGCTTCCCACTTGGAACTGACTCTACGTTCACTCCCCAAATCATTTAAGGTCTTGCCAACATTTATTGCTTAAGTAAATCAATTATCTACTTTTTGAGCGGGTTAGCTGTCTAATGAATTAGTTTATATGATACATAGATGTATATTGTTGATTACAGTAATATGTAAGCTCCTTCCGTATTACATTAATCTGTTACTCTGTGCTCCGCATACCTTTAACTTGAAGGTATCAAAAAATTAATTCTATATATAATCCCTGTTATATCCTCCTTCTGACCCTGTAATTTCTTAATTTGCTCTGCTTTCTGGATTATTTTTTCTTATCTTAATTAACCTTAATGACTAATTAATTTCTTATAATTATCCCTTAATTAACATACTATCTTGAACACAGTAGTTTCGTTGCAAAACTAGTGTCTAATTCGCAACGTTTGATAAATATATCGCGCCAGCTTGTTGGTTGACAGCTTCTTTATTCTCCATTTTCTTTTTTTTTTTCCATTTTTTTTTATCTATTCCTCTTTTTATATTCTCATCTTCGATAATTTCTGGTTTATTTTATTTTATTCATCACTTTTTCTGCTATCTGTTCAGCCTCTTTGATTTTCCCCAATTTCAGGCGTCTGTTTCATTTATTTATTTTATTTTGGGTTCTGTTTTAGCTTTAACATCTGGTTTATTTTGAAAATTTTTTTTCTCATTTAGATTATTTTTTTTTTTTTGAAAGAAAAAAAAAAAATTAATTAAGATATTGTTGTTTGTTGATACACATCTTTAGATTGTGCGTTTGCATATAATCTTATTTTTTGAGTTTTTTTTTCAACCTTATCGTATATTCACTATTGTTATATGGAGCGATGAATTATCCAATGCCTTCAAAGCTTTCATCTCCGTCACCCTTTCTTTCCAGCATAGAGAATGGGCTCCATTCTTCTTCTCCCATGCCTGGTTCGTGTGCCACAACAGCAACAGCACCTCATAGTATACTATCAGAAAACGCGGCGTCCTCTTTAAATTCGCTACAGATCCAAAACACTTTGGCAAAAACAACATCCAAGTTGGTTATTCCTAAAAGATCAAAAGTTACTGCTGAATCCCTCCAAATCTTGAATTTGGAATTTGAAAAATGCCAGAACCCCCATCCAGAAATACGGAAAGGAATTTCAGCACAGACTGGTTTAAGCGAAAGAACCGTTCGAATCTGGTTTCAAAACAAACGCGCAAAGACTCGCAAACAAGAAAGAGATAGAAAACAGCAAAATTATTTGAATCCAAGCTTCAAGATCTTCCATACACAAAACGCACCCGCTGTTGATGTCAATTATAGTAGCAGTACTACCAGTAGTGTGACTTCACTACCTGCTATTCAAACAACGGCCATGCCCTTCCCTAATATGACTAGCTCAAAAAGTTATCAGCCTTCTGCTCATGTTGCCAAGGATCAAAATACGCAAAAAATCGTCTCAAAAAAGCAATGTGTTAATTCCACCGTAAAATCGAAAATTCCAACAATTGACATGGGCAAATGTATTCCATTATATATTAACTCCCAATTCGACTACATTGACTCTTCATGCATAATAATCGACAAATGGCAAAGAGTCAAAAGTGAGGAATCCATTAATCTTCAGTTCATCCCTGAACTACTGACATTGTCTCCCCAAGATATAAACAAATTGATGGTCCAAAATCTAGACTTAGTTATAATCATATCGAAAAAGTCAAATGTAATCAATTATTTTTTTTCCACTATTTCCAATGGAAAAAAAATTATCTTCAGGATTTATTACCCTTTGTCTACGATTTCTTCGTTCAACATTTCCAATTCAATTACAAACATTGAAAGCCCATTATTCAAGAACGAATTTAACAGTGAGATCTCATTACTTTTAAATGAACCTCCATCCTTCGAGATAAACTTTGTTGATGAAAAGACTACTAAAAATACATGGATCAAAACCGGAGATTTTAGTATAAACAAGCAAGTTCAAAACTGTTTTTCAGGTAATGCAAAAGGAAATAATATCCCTCACAAAATAATAGGAAGAGCACAAGCTATTATGCATTTGTATGACTATATTCACAATAATCAGACGATGGCTAATTCGCACGTTTATTCTAATTTACTAAACTACTCAACATCCAACATCATAAGCAATAAAGACTTTTACCAAAATTTGTATTCTCCGGCACAAATGAGTCAGGGAATGTATGGAGGATCACCACATGATCAAATTCCAAACTTTAAGTCAACTAAACCAAATAATGAAAATGTTCTTTTGCCACCACTGCAACAACCTCAGTTGCAGAATAATCATAACTTTCTTAATACACAGCATAGGTTTTCTGTTTCCTACCCATCGTCTCATTCACTCCTTCCTATGCATTCTTTTACAAACAGTAATACGAATTTTAATCCATATCAGCATAGACAATCACTTCCAAATTTATCAGAGTATTTTTGCTCACTTCCGCCTACACAACATATTATGAGTAATGATTTGCATCCAGAGAACTCACTTAGCAATGCACATTTGCATAATATATCTTCACACTATAATCATAACAATACAAGTAATAATAATGATGAAGCCAGCATAAATCCTCTGAATATTGCAAGTTTTACTACTACCCATATCCAACAATTTCAGAAGTCTATGGCTCAAAAACAAATAGGCAGTTTGTCATCAGTATCCTCCACAAATTCTTTGAGTTTGAACGATTATTGTGAAAGTTTCAAAGGAACATCAATTGATGTTGCATCTTCCAGCAAATGTTCCTCTATTCAACCTCTCTCACCATATTCGAACAATGATGCGAACTTATTCACTTCCAATGAATCATCAGCATCGCTGGTGTCTACTTTTGCAAAAAAAATTGCAGATAAAAATACCCAAATGAATGAAATTCAGGAGGAAGACAACCAAGCCGATGAAATACAATTGAGGTATGTAAAACAAGCACGAAATCAAAAGAGAGAACAAGAACAAATGAGAGATTGTGATAGTCCATCTATCAGCAATGATTATCTAAATGTTAATAAAGATAATATTGTATCTGATCTTCAAAATTAGGAATTATTTTTTTTGTTGAAGTTCCTAATTACTTAAATATCTAAAACAAAAATAAATAAAGTGATAAATATCTATTTTCCTTCAAGCTATCGTTTTTTTTTTTTTGCCAATTTAGAAAAGTGAAAAAACTTAACATAGCTGCTATTGATTTGCAGTCCTTTATATACGTCATATGCATAATGTATACAAAAGATGAAATACACCTAATTCATTTGTCATTTATTAAACCAAAATCAAAAAATAGTAACAATGATGGTAAAAAAGAATACTCGCAAATTACTGATTGACCTTGGCAGCAAAATATCTCTCTAAGGTTGAAGTTGGTATAAATCTGTTATTGATAAAATCATAACCTCTAAAAAATAATCCCATGTAATAATCACCCATATTTTCAATCAATTCATTACTATCAGCTCCATTGGAGTTATGTAATTCCTTATCTTCAATAATTTCCATCGTACCAGTTTCGTATACCAATACATTGTAAAAAACTTCATTATTTCTAACGAAACTCTTGATCAAATCTTGAACAATCATTGTAGGTTGAAGCGAAGCGTCTGTATTATTAGCAAAATACAAATGAGACCAGCCAACAATCACACCACGAAATACTGTTCTACTGTCATGGAATTTCTCATATCTTATACAATCACCCAATTGTAATCTGTGCTGTCCATATAATTCTAATTTTTGCTCTTTGGTCGGATGCAAATATTTTGGATACTTGCAAAGCGATAAAGTCTTGATGAATTCTTCGATATATTCATCTTTAATTTTAAATTCCAATTTTTGGAAGTATTCGTCAATTTTTCCAGAGTCTTTCAAATCTTGGAAGCTCTCATTTTTTAAGTTTTTGTTTGTTTTGTTAAAATATTCTAGAATAAGGGATTTTGGCCAATAATTTTTCAAGGTTTGTAGGTCTGCAAAATATCTTACTTTCAATGAAAGCAAAAAAACTCTGTTGAAATTATAGTATCTTAGCAATTCTAAACTTCGTTCACTGCTACTTATTTCAATAAGTTTATAATATGCTTTTATGTAATTCCAATATTCCTCAGAAATACCCATTTTGGAATGAAAAAATACATTCTTCAAAATATCATTTTTACAAAGAACAACTCTAGATGGATTAGATCTCGAAACAACATTAACCGAGTCTAAAAAAGGAACTGTGTCAACTGAGAACACATATTTAACTACAGTATTCCATGATTTAATCTCACTCAACGATGAAATATTTCTATTAGGGTAGTGAGAATTAACATATGCGAGAAATTCGTCACTAGAAATACTATCAAAATGCATAAAATTCTTTAGTTTATTATCTTTAAAAACTAGAACTTTGGGTGAATCAAGTTCAATCTCGGAGTCTACCAACAAAAAAATTCTGCTGAAAGTAACTTTAATGCCAAATAATGACGCAATCTTTTGAATGACCGCATATTTGATTTCAATTGATGGATTCATAATTTCACCACAATAATATCTCAATATTGATAAACTTTCGATGGACTTAAGTGGGTTTTCAACAGTGATGAGGTAAGGATGACTTTTAGGCTGGTTATATTTTTCTTTTGAAACAATAGAAATGGCTTTGGGTATTTCTTGGGCTATGAAACCAACAACATCAATATTGGTTAAGCGTATTTCTTTACTTGAAGATATTGTACTATCTATGTGCTTTCTCACTGAATCGTAAACATACCGATGAACTGCTTCTCTAAAACTAACAATTTTGTAAAATGCAGTGTCAAAATGTGATATTTGATAGTATGCTTCCTCAATTAAATAATCCTTGGTATTAGTAAAACTATCTCTTATTATTTCAAACAAAAATCTTAATCTATATGCTCTATATAACATATCTATCAAGTACAATTGTGAGACAAATTTTTCGTGTTTTACTTTTTTTGAATCATAGATATTAAGATTATCGTGTTCATATGTCAAAAGAAAGGGGATAACTTTGAGTTCTGAATCAAATTTCTTCACAAAACTCCATATTCCTTGAATTTTTGCAACATCGTCATATTCAGACGCTATTTTTTCAAATGAAGAAAGCATTTCGTTATCCTCAATTTCTCTTTGACGATAATATTGATAGTAATTTCTAGTTTTGCTAAGTTCGGAATTTTTCATTTTATTGAAGCGAGCATCATCAATAAAAAACCATCTATCACACATCCAATACTTCCAGCATATGCTATATTCTGACATTGACTTCAAAATATGAGAAGTAAGTCGTAGTGCTTTTCCATCCTCCTTATCTAACTTTTTCACTATAATATCAAAAATTTCTTGGGGAAGTTTCTCCAAAATCGAGTTTCCACATGTCATACTGACTGATGATTCTTATGATCCGCACTTTACAACCAATTTTCTTTCTTCTTTCTCTTAATAAAATTTCTATAGTTCACATCAACATTCAAGGTTATTTCAACGTCTCAGCGTGAAGATGCGGGCAAACAATTATATTGAATCATTTTGAGTAACTAGTTATTGGACTAAGTGGATTTAAAGGAATGCAACACTCAGATGTGAAAAATAGTAATTATTGCGCGCGCAGAACTTTGTTTGCACAGAATTTATTTAGCATAAACATAGATACTTCAACAAAATAAAAATTAATACTTTAAGCTACAAAGTATTTACAAAAATTTCAAAAAAATAATCAAAGCCTTTCAAATTAATGCTTGTAGCTTCCTTCACCATCAAATTTATGTATATTTTTTTTTACTAGGAATATTTCATTTTGATGAATTGAAGAGAAAACATGAAGTCAGTGAAAGGGCTATTGTCATTTCTTATTTTATTTATATCAGTTGTTGTGGCAGTTTATGAGGATGAGGCATTCAAAGTTGATTGGCAAATAAGTACATTGGGATCGGAAATTGAGCATTCTGTGCTATTGGGATCAAATTATGTCACGTTATCTAATGATGGAATTTTATCCAATGTTAATAATACTCTGAAGGGCACTCTATTGTGGAGAAAACAATTGGCAATGGCAAACAACTCGAAAAAATTTTTAGTAGCTGTTTCTGATGTAGTTTTCACAGGTATTAATCTTCAAAATAGTACAGAATCTTCTTCATCCTCAATACTTCAATTGTGGAGCTTGCGTGATTCTTATATGATTAAAGAATTTATTCTAGACATTGGCATTCATTATATTAAGACTTTGAATAGCAATGAAGTCCTAATCATTGATGATGAATTCAAACTTTCAATTTTAAATATTGCAACTTTGAAAATATCTTCGGAAAATATAGGTTTTACAGATTTGAGCCCATTTGCGCCTAGATCCATTAGTGTATCTACATTGACTAATGGCAATTTCTTTATTTTAGTAAATGATGATGTTATAATATTATACTCTGGCACTACACATTCTGTTTTATCCTTAAGAGAGGACTTCAAGCTTGAAATTGAAATGGTTATCAAAATTTTTTCCAATAAGATTATTTATGTCAACAAACATGGATTTATCGATTTCTTTGTTATTAACAACCTTAACGAGCTTAGTACTGATAAATCGGCGTTTAAAATAATAAGAACAGATTATTATCAAAATGATTTGTCCTTAATAGATTTGAATTCTTATATAGCAATTAATAATTTTGATTTCTATGGATCCTCAATCAAGAATAGATCATTGGTAAAACATATCGAGAATTTAGATGAGAATCTAGTAATCGCTCTAGGGTCTGATACAATCCAGATTTTTGACAGTGAACTAGGAATCGAACAAATTTTATTTACTCATGGTGCAAAAATTGATTTTGATCAAGTGTCAAAGATATTGATAGATTACAAAGAAAAAAACCAGCTACACATTATCTTTGAATTTAATAATGGTGAAATATTTTCAATTTATAATTTCGAAATCTTGTGGAAAAAAGATAACTCTTTATCTAATCTTCTAAAAATAGTAATTTATGACCCTTCCAAAGACATAAGTACACAAATAACAGAAAACGAAGATTTAGGTTACTATATTCGTGAAGAATTGGATTTAAATATATTCGAAAGTTTTATTAGTAGATGGATTTATCATATCAAGATACTTAAATCATTCAAACTAAAAAATTTTGCAGATTTTTTCATCAATTTACTACAAGCCTTAATTAAGCCTGCAGTTTTAGAAGAAAAATCAAAATTAGAATTTGGATTGAAGAAACAATTGATTGTTTTGACTTCTAATTACAAAATATTTAGCATAAATTCAGAAAATGGCGAAATTTTATGGGAAATCTGTGAATTTGGCAAGTATACTCCAGAATCCAAAATAAATTCTATTTATAACAATAACAACAAGTATATAAATGTCGTGTTTGCAAATGGTGATATAATAAGTCTTAATCCTATAAATGGTGAAGTTATAGATCATATTTCTCATTTTACTGATAAAAACCAAAAAATAATTGATATTAATTTGAATGAACTCACATTTGCTGTATACGGTAATCATAACCATACATTTTTATTGGATAATGATATTCTTTCCATCGATAATGAAAATAAGTTTCATTATACTTCAGCCGGTAACGAAACCCCTGAGTATTTGGATCAAGATTTTTTCATGGTGAACTCTTGTAATGATAAGAAAATGATACAAGGTGTTAAATTTAACCCATTTACAAAGACTGTTGAGACCACTTGGGAATACGCTGTCAGTTCAACTGATGAAAGAATTATAGCTACTTGCTCAATTAAATCAAAATTAGACTCCATGGCATCAGCGGGCATTGTTCTTGGCGATAGAAAAACTTTGTATAAGTATGTTAATCCTAATTTTATTGCTGTTGCCATTTTTAATTATAGAACCAAAAGTTTGTTGATCTTGATAATAGATTCTGTTTCTGGTCAAGTCATCAATAGTATCTTACATTCACAAAAGGAAGAAATATCTATTGGTCAAAATGTATCAGAGGATTTTCAAATGGTTTTTGAAGAAAATTATTTGATTTACTCATTTTACAGCTACGTTCCTTCAATATCTACTAAAATCCACGTTGTTGAGATGTATCAATCTTCTAAGCCTGATGAAAAAACACTTGGCAATTTTAACTCATCACTATTCAAAGATCTTCCAAAGCCATTTTTTGAATCAAAATCTTATAATTTTCCTGAAAGAATTTCTAAGATGGCTTTGACGAATACTAAATTTAATATTGCAATAAAGCATTTGGTTTTGAAGTTACGCAATGGTCAGATCATCACGCTTCCTAAGTTTTTGGTTAGCGCAAGGAGAGTTACAGGCAGAGAATTAACTCCTGAAGAAAAGCAGGAATTCATGGCAATTCCATATAGCCCTAATTTGGGCATTGATCCAAATTATGTAATTTCTCACAAGAGGTTTGTTTTAGGTAATCCATACAGTGAATATCTATTTTCTGAATCAACAGGTTTAGAAAGTACCTCCATGGTTTGTTACTTCAGTACTGATTTATTTTGCACAAAAGTTTATCCATCTCTGAAGTTTGACACATTGAGTAGTAAGTTTAATAAAGATATACTATTGGCTACGATTTTAGGTTTATGCATAATCTATCTCTATGTTAAATCGTTGGTCGAAAAGAAAAGACTTAACTCTTTTTGGGTTGACAACACCTAGATACATGAATAAATTCTTATAAGTTTTATCCCTTAATTTCTTCTAAGTTAATAATAAAGTATTTTTATACAAAACTTTTAATATGTTTTTCGACTTATTCTTATATGTCATAGTTATTATACTTCAAAATTTTCATTTTCAGTAATTTATTCGAAATTTGACTTCTCTCTGAAAAATTCAAATCCAAATGTGCCTTTAACGGTTATTATTGCGCAGAAGATATTATAAATACAGAAATAAAAAAAAAAAAAAAAAAAAATAAAATAAAAAAAAAAGAAATCACAAAGTAAAAGAACTCAAATAAATGTCAGACGTTCAACATAAGTGCTAATCTATGAATCAATAATCACTGTATTTAATTTTGAGCTTTACAATATTGGACCATATTTTACAACAATGATTGCCAGAAACATTGGGAAATTACAGTTTGCTTCCTTTCTTAGATTTAGCAACAAGGCTGCTGGATTTTCTAATCAAAGAAATTTTTCCTTAATCAGAAACGCCACTACTAACAATAATAGAATTTCGAAATTTAATCGTCCACTTTTTTTCAAAAGAACTTTATTTATCAGAACATCAGAAACACCGAATCCAGATGCGCTTAAATTTCTTCCAAATACACGTATTTTGCCAGATAACCGTACTGTTGAATTTTTATCAGGTCGTGAAGCATTCAACTCTCCATTAGTACGCAAGCTCTTTGCCATAGATGGAATCAGCTCTGTTTTACTAGGATCTAACTTTATTACAATTGAAAAGAACATTGATATTGACTGGTCATTATTAAAACCTGAAATATTTAGTGTATTGAGTGACTATATTTCAAGCGGAGAACCTATTATGGATGAAAATGCGATTATTGAAGAAGACGTTGGTTTTGATGAGGATGATGATGAGATTGTTTCTATGATTAAGGAACTTATTTTTACTAGAATTAGACCAGCTATTCAAGATGATGGTGGTGATATCGAATATGTGGATTTCACTGACGAAGGTATTGTGTTTATTAGATTGAGGGGAGCTTGCAGAAGTTGTGACTCCAGTTCTATTACTTTGAAAAATGGTATTGAAGCCATGCTCAAACATTATATTGAAGAAGTTAAATCTGTTCAACAAGTAGAAGATGAAGCAGAATCAGAAAAAGAACCTGTGGAACCAAAAGCTGCTACTATCCAACCAGCTAAAAGATCAGCCATTGAAGATGACGTTCCACCTATTTTGTAGTGGAGATTTTACACTTATTTTACACTGTATAGATATTCACCAAAATGGTGATATATATTGATTTTCAAAAAAAAAAAATTCATGTTAATAAATATCAACACAAACTGTGCATACATTAATTGATGATAAACACGGAGCGTACATCGAATAATCATTATTCTTAAATATAAAAGATTTGTGACATATATGCTAGAAAATAACTACTTGATATAACTTTCAAATGCTTTAACACCATCATTAAATCCATGATCCCACTGCCATAACATTTCCAACTCTTTTTTATTCTTAAGTTGAGCCATGCGCTCAGCCTTTCTAGCATTTCTCCATGCATGCTTTCTTCCAATTTTAGAGCAATCAAATCTTCCAAATTCTGCGGCATCATTCCACCCAACCATAAAACCCTCTCCATATAATTCATAGTTGGTAACATTGTTGCCACCATGTTCTCTCCAGTAGTTTGAATGTTGATCCTGTTTTTCTCTTAATAGCTCATCTCTTTTCTCTGCAGAAGGAAACTCTGGGATTTCTGGTTTATTTCCTGGTAATCCACCATTTTTTACCATTGGATAAAATCCCCATTCACCACCATCACCATACTGGAATTTCAAAGTCCAAAAATAGGAGCCAGAAGTGCGCTCGTCAAACAAACAACATTGACAGTTCAAGTATTCTTTAACTTTTGAGTTTCTATCACCGTTATATTTATTCCATGTCTCGGTATCTAAAACACCGCTATATTCTCCAACTATTATATCCGCTTTCTCCTGGATATCTACAGGGAAAGAATCATCGCATAATTGATGAATAATAGAATCAGGATCCTTTGATTTATCCTTATCAGAGAAACAGCGATAAATATGCGAATCTATTACTATACCTAAATCTCCGCCTGCTTCTTTCTCACCATTAGATAGCCAGTTTACCCAAAAATTTAAATTCCATCCATCGGAAATATAAATTGGAATTTCATTGTTAATTTTACGGATCTCATGAATCGCAGCTTTGTAGTACCTTTTTTGATGGGAATTGTCATTATCATAAACACTTTCATTAACTATTTGGATACCAGCTATATTATCAAATTTTTTCAAATCCGCAGCCATAAACTTAAGGCAACTTAAAGCAGTTAGTTGATAACTTGAAGAAGTCCAAAAATTCGCATTTTGCAAACATTGGCCTGAATGGTCACCAGTATTAGCGCCACCTGGTAGAGCATGTAAGTCTACTAATACAGATATATCATAACTCTCCGCTTTTTTGATGAAATTCTCAATGAATATGTTCCATGCATTTTGATAGACTTCGCCAATTTTTTCAAAGGGAGTATTTTCCGTGAACTTTCCGCCATTAATTTCCCAATATCCTAATGGAATTCTTACAGAATTAACACCGCATGATCTAATCCTTGACCAGTCATCATCACCTATGAAATTTTTCCAGTGATTTTCCAATAATTCACGCGTCTTATTCACTCCATTAACCTTAACCTGTTCGGAAATAGCCTCAAGTTCTGCACCCGTATCGTTGATGAAAAACTCATTGTGGATGTATTTCTCTAAAATGAAAACACTTCCAAAGTTGACCCCATAATTTTTTCTAGATTGATAAAGTTGTGACTTTGTGGGTGTAGCATTTGGCTTTACCGGAGGCGCCGATTTTTCGAATGAGACATTATGCATTGAGTATTTTAATTTTTCAAATACCATTGTGATAGTTGGAGATAGTTCTTATTAGATTTTCATAAAGTTGGTATTCGATTCTGCATAGGAAAAAAAAGTTAAATATAACTTAACAAGAATTTATCAATATTTTATAGTAATGATCAAATTCAGTTGTATGTTTGCTCAATGACTCTGACAGATGTACAAGTTAATTTTAGATTTTGTTGTTGCTATAGCTGTGCAGTGTTTTAAGTTTTTTTTGGTATTGTGTGGTACCGCGCGTGTCAAAAAAAGTCATTAGAGCCAAGCACAAGAACAATGCTAATATTTGATAAAATATTTAATTTTGAATAAAAACAGTGTTATTCCACAAAAACAAGGCTTATTTCATCTATTCGAAACAAAAAATTAGCTCCATTGAAAAAAACTAAAGAACTGGTCTGTAGTTTGCCTCTATTTATTTGTTTTTGGTCTGTTTTTTTAGTATTTCGTAAAATTATTTTTTAAAAAAAATATCATACAAAAAAGAAAACTGTTGAAAAATGTAAATTTTCGAGGCAATTTTATCAAGGAATTCCTGTTTCAATAGAAACTTCCGAAATTGATAGATTTATTCAACTCAAATTGTATATTTGCCTGTATTTATTAGAAAAGTCAATAAATGGAAAATCACAAAAAAAAAACATGTCTTTTTCCAGAATTGATATATACACAGTAATGTTTTTTTTTTTCTTTTTTTAATAGAACAATTTAACAATTTAAAAACGCAGAAGAAGATAGCGAGCTCCACTTAGATTGAGCTATCATTTATCAAGAGTTGTTAATCTTTTTTTTACAACTTCAAGAACAGTTACTACTTTGACTAATTTGTTTTTTAAGTGTGTGACTCTTGTAAGTAAATCATTAGTATTCACGACAGACACATTTTCGTCAAATTCTGTAAGCTTTTTCTCCAAGATATGTAGTCTCCCTAGTAGAATATACTGACTATCTCGAAGCTGCGACAAGTTAGACTCCATAGAATCTAAGGATGGGCCGACAATATCTTGAATTACAAGCTCTATAGGATGAATGTCATCGTCGTCAATGCTATTTTCTGTTGCATGACTATTTTTCGCCAGAATTTTTTCCCCTAGTACTTTTGTTATTGGATGTTTGGTTCCGTGTGATGCAGATGGGCAAAAGCCTTCTGATAAGGATGCTATCGAGGAAGATGAGGAGGAGGACAGTATCAAGGGCTCCGTGCTATTTTTCTGGGGACGATTGAATCTGAATGAGGGCTGCATGACTGAGGTGGGCTGTGTAAGACGGTTCTTTGAGTATTTTAGGTAGCAAATGTGTTAAGAGAGGCAAAATTTCCAATATTTTTGATCAGCAATTACGGTAACATTTTCTGGATATCTTGCTTCAACCAATCAGAGCGCGTTGCGTCGTCGTTTATTGTGTTTTTTAAATAAAACGCCTCAATGATTAATTAATGACCCTGAAGTTTTCACTATGATCATAATAATCTTATGGCTCATAACGCAACATAATTGACCATTTTACTCATCAAATGATTTTTCCTATTGAAAAAACCGAAAAAAAAAAATAAAAGAGTGACAATAGCGAATAACAACTACATAAAGGAAAAAAAAATAAAAAAAAAAGGTAAAAAATTTTTTTAGAGGCTTGATTGGCTAGAAGGCCGAGCATAATATCTTAATGTGATGTCGTTTATAGCTGAATCTATCATTACAGAAGACATCATCATAGCCACACAAGTTTCTGATATTGGCACCGTTCATAGAAATCATAGACTGGGATATACAAATCGACAATATCCCATAAATAGAAAAGGATTTGCCATTATTGATTTTTTTTTCATTGGTTTTTTCTACTGAAATTCTGAACTGAAAAACTAAAGAAAGCATCGAAGAGAACCATACTGCAATTTACGCTCTTTAATTATAGTTTTTTCTCATATTAGTAAGCTGGAAACTTTTAGAAAAAAGTGCCCCGGGTCCGATATATAGAAAAGTTATTGTGGTCTGATCATTAAGTATTGATTATTTTGTTACAATCCGAGCGCGTGCACTGATTGACCTTGTGAGTTCTACGATACACTGGCTGTTCTGCTGTTTTGTTGGGTTACGTTGGCTTGGCAGAAGTTTTCCAGAAATATTTCCGAGAATCTAGAAATCATATTGCAATTATCGGGTTTTGAAGACAATCAATTAGATATTAGTGCTCTAAAAACGGAGTTAGCTCCAACAATCACCAAATTGCACCACTATACTTTGAACAAAATATAAACATTCAGCAGCGCATAAACCTTTATGAAATATTCATTAAAACAAATATAACCAATGTATCATAATAATGACGGCATAATACCGTGGCTCACAGGGAGCAGGACGCTGAGGCATATTCACCAGACAGGTGACATTCTAGAAAATGAGATATTCATAGCACAACAAACGCATAAATCACACAAAACGAAAAGTATGAACGATATGGCAAAAAGCGATAATAACAATGATAATAATGGTGATAGAGAGTACAAACATCCGATTTGGCATTGCATGATAGCCGGGCTAGTGGGTGGTGTCTTTGGTGACAGCTCAATGCATTCCTTAGACACAGTAAAGACTCGTCAGCAGGCAGCTCCAAATATTTTAAAGTACAGGAATACAACAATGGCATATAAGACAATTTTTATGGAGGAAGGAATCAGAAAAGGTTTATATGCCGGGTATAGTGCCGCTTTGCTTGGCTCTGTTCCATCAGGATTGATTTTTTTTGGTACTTACGAATTTATCAAACAGAAATGTATTGGCGAATACAATATGAATGAAACTCTTGTACATCTTGGTGCTGGCTTTTCTGGTGACTTGGCCACAAGTATATTGTACGTTCCAAGCGAGGTTTTGAAAGCTAGATTACAATTGCAAGGAAGATACAACAATCCATTTTTTCATAGCGGATATAACTATAAGGGAATAGTAGATGCTGCTAGTCAAATAGCAAAACATGAAGGGTTCAAGGCGTTTTTCTATGGATATAGGGCCACCCTATGTCGAGACTTGCCGTTTTCTGCTCTTCAGTTTGCATTTTATGAAAAATTCAGGGAATGGTCGTTTATTTATGAAGGAAAATCTAGTAAATTAAACAATGGGACCAGTTCACGTGATTTGAGCTTGACAGCCGAAATATTAACTGGTGCATTAGCTGGTGGTATCGCTGGTATTATAACAACGCCGTTAGATGTTTTTAAGACTAGATTACAGACTCAAAACCCGGGAAGTCTATCGTCAACATCATTGCCCCCCGGGATTGCATCAATGGACAACAAGGTGATAACACACAGCTCAGAGATCCTGTTTGCGAATAATGCAACAATAAAGACGACTAAGGCGAAAGAATATCATACATCAACCACAAATGTCACTGCGGCAATAAATAAGCCTGCGATCTTGAATACAAACTCTGTGTTCAGAGGACTTTACATTGTGTACAAGACCGAAGGTATCCTTGGTTTATTCAGCGGAGTGCAGCCGAGATTTATCTGGACCAGTGTACAGAGCAGTATTATGCTTCTTTTGTATCAAACAATTTTGAAACAGTTGGAAGGTGTAGGTGATAGCAATTCGGACAGAGCGCTTGCCTGAAAAGACGGCAAAGCAAGATAGAACATTGTGACTGGACTATTTTTTTTTCAAAACGTTTGTTTTATGAGCTCCATGTAGATAAAAACCTGTATACAAATTAATATAACTAATATACGCAAAATAGATTTTTAAGGCACAAAATTGAAACAACTTGATAGCTATTGTAAAAAAAAGTATAAGAATCTTACTATCCACTGTATGTAGTGTTTATTTATGATTAGCGATCTGCGCGAGCCAATTTGATTCTGTTTATTGTTCCCGTTTCAATAAGTTATTTGCTGTTGCATGGTTGTTGTATTATTTTTTTTTACATGATGTGATTTGATACTGGAAGTGGGCTTTAACACGAATAGAATATATGACTTGAAATGATGTGTATTATGATTACGCAACTACAATTAAGGAAGAGCTGTCAAAACGAAAAACGAATTCAAAAGAATTTGAACTTTTTTTTTTCCATATTTTCCAGCACAATAGCCTAACATCTGCTTGTTACAACCTTCAGCTTCCTTTGACAGTTGAAATGATCGACGCGTGCTAGATGAGCTCGTTTCTAAGATTTTGTTTTTGCATGCTAGCGCTTTGCAGCGAAATTATGGAGTTGACGTTTTTAAGGTTAAATTGCGACCAGCTGTTAGGATATCAGTAGGAAAACGTTTCAAGTAATGGAGAGAAAGAAGAAGAGTTAAGAGATCTGGGAATTTTTTTTTTTTGCAAAAGAAAAGGAAAAAGAAACAGGCATGAAAAGAAACGATGGCAGCTTTATGTCAAAGCAAACAAATTGAACTCATGACGTAATAAAACTGCTTCTCTTTTCTTTTTTGCTCTAATTTGTTTTTTTCTTTTTCATATTTTTTTCTCTTGTGTCGTGCTTAAAAAAAAGTCAAACGGTATAATGTACACAGATCGATGCGACGACTGAAACGAGAAACTGCTGGTGGAAATTTGCAAAACTAATAGGCAAAACACGTAGCTAACGTAACAAATGAATAAATAAACAAATAGAGCACATAAAAGACTTGCATTAGCTGCCTTAAAGACACTAGGACTCAACAGAGCTTATGAAAGCGGAAAAAATAGTAAACAAAAACATGAAGGCGCGTGTAGTAGCGAGCAATATGAACAGATAGAAGTCATGTCGCTGAACACTGACCAATAACCAGAGTCCATAGTGTGATGTGTGAGGGGTAGCTTTTCACCTCGAGGAATGATCCGAGGGTGTTATTGAAGGAAACTTGCACTGCACGGCTAAGCAATCGCCGCTGTTTGTGTAGACAACCTACTGACTGGCTGGAAAACAACTACCCCTCCTTTGGGTTGCAAACAACTGGACGTTTTTTTTCTTTTTTGGTGTATCTTGAATATTTTTTTTTTTGGTTCATTCAATATGCCACAGTATTCCCCACCCACCCCACCATCAACAGTTCTGCACCGCTGTCTTCCCCTCCCCTCAATTTCAGCTCGAGCCGAGAGCTGGTGCTGTTATGCAACCCCAGGACAACCCAGGACAACCGAACCCCCCATTTATTGGGCTCAAGCGTTAGGCCCCTTCCCAGCTTCGGCACCATCCTGCAGCCCTTGTAGCCCAACACCACCGCTAACTCTTCCTCGCACTGCTTTTTTTTGTCTTTGCTTGAAGCCAGCTCTCCGCAGCAAACCCAGCCTAGTTTAGCTTGGCCATGCTTGTCGTCCCAATAACGCTGTTGGTTGCGGTGGTTGGTGTTGGGTTCTTAAGCAATGCCGCAGCAGTATGCAGCAGTCTGCAGTACGACCGCAGGTTTTCGGTATGCGAACTTGCCCCTCCTTGCACAAACTCCCCGCCTCTCGAGCAATTGAGGGGTAGGTGTTGCACGGTGCGCAGTGTATGTTATGTGTCTATAGTGTGTCTTATTGACTAACTGACTCTCTTGATTTTATCAGCATCTTTATGTCCGCAAAGTTAATTGGACAGGCTATTTGATTGCCCACCTATACAGCGATCATCGGATTATTGCTTTTTTAACTCACACCACCAAAACAAAATGCTGCCAAACATGTTTGCACTTGCTATAACCATCTACATCATCCATTGGTTCTTTGCAGCACTTTTTATTGGCTCTTCACACTGTGACGTAAAGGCAGTATGATCCTAATTGTCTTTAATTGAATCCCAATCGTATTATTAATGTAATATTAAAAATATTATCAATAGAAAAAAAAACCTGCATTCAATCGCCCGTTCTTGTCTCTTAGACTTGTTCTATGTTTGTTTGTTTGTTTCTTTCTTGCTGACTGTGGGTCACTCACCCACACTCTCTGCAGCAAAAGAAATTCTGCAAACCATCAATAATCCCCACTATAAATAGCACTCAGGATCCCTTGCCTTAGATTTATTTTGTTCAATTTTTTTCAATTTGTGAATTTTGTTTAAGTTTTTATTAACCATATCCAATCAGAATACATCTCAACAAATATATCCACTACGACGACCGTTACTGAACAA
This sequence comes from Saccharomycopsis babjevae, assembly GCA_031125705.1. Classification (NCBI taxonomy): domain Eukaryota; kingdom Fungi; phylum Ascomycota; class Saccharomycetes; order Ascoideales; family Saccharomycopsidaceae; genus Saccharomycopsis; species Saccharomycopsis babjevae. The sequence goes on along the minus strand of JASTVB010000013.1, from coordinate 133,896 downwards.
TGTTGAGAGCATCCTCCACCTTCAAATCCAGCCTCTCCAAGAGATGTGCTGCCACAATCTCTCTTTCTGCTGCTAGACAATACTCTAGCTTGCCCCTTTCGGTGCCAATTACCTTGCCTAATGGCGTCAAATACAACCAGCCAACCGGTTTGTACATCAATAACGAGTTTGTTCCATCCAGACAACACAAGACTTTTGGTGTAGTTAACCCTACAACTGAGGAAGAAATCACACATGTTTACGAGGCAAGAGAAGACGATGTTGAAATTGCTGTTAAGGCAGCCAAGAATGCCTTTGATTCCGAATGGTCGTCTGGCGACCCAGAGTTTAGAGCTCAATGTCTTTCAAAATTGGCTGACTTGATCGAGCAACACGCCGAAATCTTGTCCTCCATTGAATCCTTGGACAACGGTAAAGCAATCTCTTCTGCCAGAGGTGACGTCGGTTTAGTTTCAAGATACTTGCGTTTCACTGCCGGCTTGGCTAACGACTATCACGGTAGAGTCATCAACACAGGCTCCAACTACCTTAACTATACCAAGAGAGAACCTTTGGGTGTCTGTGGTCAAATTATTCCATGGAATTTCCCATTGTTAATGTGGTCTTGGAAAGTTGCTCCAGCCTTAGCTACCGGTAATACTGTTGTTTTGAAGCCAGCAGAATCTACTCCTTTGTCGGCGTTGTACGCCTCTCAATTGATCAAAGAAGCCGGTATTCCAGATGGTGTTTATAATTTGGTTCCAGGTTTTGGTAAGATCGTTGGTAATGCCATCTCTAGACATCACGATATTAAGAAGGTTGCATTCACTGGTTCTACTGCTACTGGTAAAACCATTATGAAGGCTGCTGCTGAATCCAATTTGAAGAAGGTCACCTTGGAATTAGGTGGTAAATCCCCAAATATTGTTTTTAACGATGCAGAGATTGACAAGGTTATCAATCACATTCTTGTCTCCATTTTCTTCAATTCTGGTGAAGTTTGCTGTGCCGGTTCTAGATTATACGTCCAAGAAGGTATCTATGATACCGTTGTTGAGAAATTAACTGCTGCTATTGACACCTTAAAGGTAGGTGATCCGTTCGACGAAAACACATTCCAAGGTCCTCAAACTTCTCAACAACAATTAGATAAGATTTTGAGCTACATTGAGCTTGGTAAGAAAGAAGGTGCTACGATTATTACTGGTGGTTCTAGATTGGGTAACAAGGGTTATTTTGTTAAACCAACTATCTTCGGTGATGTTAAGGAAGATATGAGAATTGTCAAGGAAGAAATCTTTGGTCCTGTCGTCGCTCTTTCTAAGTTCAAAACCATTGACGAAGTTGTTGCCAAGGCAAATGATTCCGAATATGGTTTAGCTGCTGGTATCCATTCTACTGACATTAATAAGATTGTTGAAGTTACAAACAGACTTAAGGCTGGTACCGTTTGGGTTAACACTTATAATGATTTCCATCCTAATGTTCCATTCGGTGGTTTCGGCCAATCTGGTATTGGTAGAGAAATGGGTACTGAAGCTTTGGATAATTATACTCAAGTTAAAGCTGTTAGAACTGCTATTTCTCTTGGCCGCAGCTAATTTTTCTTGATTTAAAAATTGAGTTTTGTGCCGAAGATGAACATATCGATTTGAATTCGAACTGATCATAAAAGATCAATAAATAATAAGATTTTATGTTGAGAAAAGTGTTATTTTAAATTAAATATATTATATTATTCTTGCTTTGTTTCTGGAAACTGTAGATTTTTAAGTGTTATATTTATTGATATGCCAACATTCATTTGTTTTGATTTAATAAATTCAGTCATTTTGAAGTTTCTGAGATACTGACTTTTCAAAATCGTTGAAATGTGTAAAGATTTTGAAAAAAAAGAAATTTAATTGAATAAAAATACAAAAACCTCAGGATTTGAGTACATATGTATGTATATACCACTATGAAAATAATACTATAACTTCTTCTACTATATGTTTGTTTGCACTGAATTTGTAGGTACATTGACATAATAGAAAATATAATGACATATTATTTGTTATTTTTAATTTGTTTAAGATAGATCAAAACCAGCATCTGCATTAATTGCAAACATCAATTTATGTTTTAAAATTTCTTTGTTTCTGTAATCTGGTAGCTTCAATAAATTAAAACATGTAGATGCGGTGGGAATTCGTTCCTGATCGGCAAACGCATTTCGAATTCCAAACTTGGGCTCTAAATGAGAGAATCCTAATAAAGGAGCTCTAGGTACGGATGTGACAAATTTCAATAACTTACATCTTTCATCATTAGTCATTTCGTTTACAATCTCCCAAAAATGTTTAATGGTAATATCATTTTCAGTGTATCCACCATAGACAACATTCTTTTGAAAATCATCAATATCCAAACTAGCTCTTCCTCCACTTATAAGTGTTTGCAATTCCGAAGGGTTAAACATTTTGAATCTGTATAGAGGAATTAGCTTCAGAATACCCGTCATAAAAAATTTTGTCTGTAGGTCCAAACATTTATTCAACTTAAAACTTGTCATACAATTAATGAATTCCATTTTATTGTTGTTTTTCACAAGAATTTGATCGCCATTTTTTATCAAATCAATACTAATTGATTTTTGAAATTCATCTTCATTCATGCCAATATTCAGTTTAATTTTAACATTTTCAATAGTTGAGAATGTCAAATCAGATGATTTATCAAAAAAGTCATTGTCTAATTTCAATAACTGTGATAGTCCATTGTATAGCTCAGGATCAAAATCATTCAACTCATCAAAACTTGAAATGTTTCCAAATGATTTTAATTTTTTCAAGAAAATAGGAACGAATTCTACATCAACTAAAATTCCTTCAAATAAACACTTTCCGATAATTTCTCCTAAAAATTCCAATTTTTTCAACTTATTAATTTGTTCATCCTTTAAACCTAGCAACTTTAATTCTTTATCCAAGTATTTTAAACTTAGATAAATGTCTGGATTAGGATAAAGTTGCTGGTTTACATTAATCTTGAACAAATCATTTGAACCATTCTTAAATCCCTCCTGACATACTGATGTTAGAAATTCCTTAGTCAAGCCACCTCCATCTACTCCTGCTTCTTCGTTACCATATTGATCTATGAAAGTTAACAGTAAATTGTGCCTTAAATCCACAGAGGGTTTAGAAAAAAATGTCATCGAGTCATCAAAAATGTGATCCCTTCTTATTGATCCCTTGACTTTCAGATTTTCAACGTTCAAAAATATTCCATACCCAATATTAAAATTTCTATTTGCGATTGCTTGCTTGTCCAACAGTTTCAAATGTGCAAATATTTCAACTCTTAAATGAAATGGAATAAAAAAAGGACACTCGTTCAAAATAGTACATATGGAATCTGATTCCACAATTTCTGCTTTTTCATTAATTTCACTAATTATCTCTTGCTTTTTCAAATCTTCAGCTAATTTCTGAATATTGTTATATTTGGAATCACGAACAATCCAAAAATTTTTGGGCAAAAACAGAATCCTTGAATCCAACAAATTAATCATGTTTAAAAGTTTTAAACATAGTTTTTTCAAGGAAATGAAATCAGTTTTTCGCAATTTGCTTTTATAAGAATTTTTTATATCTTTCGAATCTGGGGTTCCTAAAAATTCTTTTTCTTCATTATTTGATGCATTCCCAAAAATATTACTACTATAATCTCTAAAAGCACTTGATGAAGTTGTTTCTCCGAATAAGTTGAGTGGAGTTTGAATCTCATTTTTGAAAATGTTGTTTGAGTTGATGTTACTTGAAGCACCAAACACATTATTTGAACCTCCAAACGAATCACTAGTAAAATTGCTATTTCCATAAATATGTTTATCATTTGATGACCCATTTTTTAAATCACTCAATGAGTTGTTTATTTTCGATGTGTTCTGAATTAGAAGAATTGATAAATTTTTCAAAAATTTAATAAACTGTTTGAAATCATTCATGCTTATAAAGTGATGGTTAGAAATATCATCAACCAAGCCAAGCTGTTTCACTTCCACATCTGTAACTACCATAAGCCAAAAAACCATAATTTCCATAAATAAAAAAATATCGTATTTGAAAAACTTCTCGTTAAGGTATGCAGCTGTACCTATGGTATTATCTTTATTTTTGCTCGGAATAAAGTAATTCAAGAATTTGTTGTTCATAGATAAAATTTTCAGTTCAGTAAGATCAGCAATATACAAGAAAAGCAAACTATTATTCTCCAAATTTTGCGTATATAAGGGATCTCTCAAATCATTTGATGTTCCATCAACAAAAATTAGCCTCTTAAAACTGCTGAATCCGTTAGGCAAAACGTATAAGTAAACAAGTAATTGATATATTTCACTGACCGATCCATCTCTTAATTTTTTAAGTTTGCCAAAAAAAGTAGTCAAATAAGTTATTGGGATTTTTCCTTCCTCAATAAAGCTAAAAAATATTTTAGCAAATCCTTTAGAGTACAAATAGTCTAGTTTTTTGAATTGTTCTCTACTAACGACAACTTTATCAACAAGATCATTTTTTTCTTCGTCTTCCAGCCCGGATTCTTCAATTTCTTCAATATCATTGGATTGATCTGTATCAATGGAAGTATAAGAATCGCATATCTGGAAATCAATGTTAGATAAAAATATTATTATGAAGTTTAGACATATTTCAGAATAATCAAAGTTTCCGATTTCATTGAATTGTCTAGTGGTTTGCACCAAATTCGAAAATAATTCAACTTTATTTTTATTATTCAACTGGTTCAAAATACTTTCGTAGTGAGATGGAAAGTTCGATAAGCAAATCTTGATGCTTTTTGTAAAGTTTTTTTCAAGTGAACTACATAATAATTTAATTCCATCCGAAAATAGTATCTTAAATGCAACAAACGGGTTAAAATAACTGAATACTTGCAATACACACAAAACCTGATTTTCTGTATTGAATTGCGGTTGTATCATGGAATCAAAACAACCTTCGCATAATTCAAGATCAACATTAAGTTTTACAATCTGTTGAGAAAGAAGAGCCATAATATCAACAATGCATTTGGTATTTTCATTATTATTCTTCGCAAAAGGATAGTTAATCAAACAATTGAATAGTTTCTCAATATTTTTTGGTTTTAACTGATTAACTTCCAACTGCACTTTTCGCTGCAATCTCTTCAATGACCAGAAATAAACCTTATCGTTTTTATAGATGGAGTCATTAATAAAACAAAATTGCCGCACGAACAAATTAATATTATTGTTTAGACTTGAATCCTCGTTCCATGTTTCAAAAAATTGATGCCTTTGATTTCTTAAGTCCAAATAGCTTCGAATATTCTTTTGTAATACTATAGCAGCCTTCTCTTGTTCTTTGGCGACTTTTCTCCTTTGTCGCTCTTCTTTTGCTTTCCTTAACACGGTCGATTTAGATAATCCTCGAGTCCCTAAATTGATTACTCGATTTCCACTAAAATCGCCATTGAAGAAAGACATTTTTGCATTACTATTATTCGTTATGTATTTTTTGAGCAATCAGTTATGGTTTTGTCACATTTACCTTACCAAACGTTTTACATTTAGACCTTTTTAACTAATTAAGACAATAAACTTAGTAAATACTTCTTCAGGATATTCTCAATTTGCCGCCCATGCAAGCGCACAAAACCAAACAAAAAATAATGTGTTAAATGTCAAAATTGTCATTCTAACAAATCATGCACATGATTTTTATGTTAAAATAACTGATTACGTCATTTTTTTTTAGAAAAAAAATCAAAAATTCACTCTAAGTATTAGAATAACCGGAAAATGAGTATTCAGTGTTACCGAAAAATGTTGGAATGTAATTCATTTGAGAAACTAAATAAAAACTAGAATGACTTATCAAAATTCCTCGATCAACATCAGTTCAATTAAAATGTAGATTGGTATTTAATGGAGCCATGTTCCCAAAGTTCAGAAAGGACTAGCGGGAAAGAGAAGAAGGAGAATATGGAAGAATATACAGCAATTATTATAATAACACAAGACATATTCCTCTCAAATTAAACAATGAGTATTGCTAATTTACATAATTGCTGCATATTCTTCCATGTTATCATTTTTTCGTTTCACCATCTATTCTTTTGGTCAATTTCATCTTCTGAATATTTGTATCCTTATCATTTTTTACCCAGGTAGTCAATGCTTCAATTTGGATACAGTTTCAACTTATAGCAACAATATTTACACAAAACCTTCACATCTGAATATTTTATTACTATTTCACTAACTATCATTGGCTCAAAAAACACTAGTGAATATTTTAACCTAAAGCGCATGAAAGTAACCTTTGAATTGACAAGCTTGCGGAAACGTTATTGTCTTTATGAATAAATATTGCATGTGAATACACCTCAAAACTACGGCTATCCTAGCCCAATCAAGATCGAATATTTAATTTATATCTTAGAATAACTACAAAATTATTAATTTACCAAAGAAATGGACGTTCTAGATACATGTGTAGTGAAAGTGTCGAGACAGATTATCTTGCTGACTTTGCAGAGATTCTTGCTCGATGTAAGAATCTGTCGAGACCGAGTACTCTCTTGACTTAACAGGGATACTTGCTCGTTATCGAGATCACTATTAATGTTAATAGTCATTCTTATTTGAGAGAGATAAATTGTATTTATTAATTAATTGTTATTTATCTATCTATCTATTTTCCTTTCTATTCTTCAAGATCATTTTTTTATAGGAAATCAATCTCCTTATATCTTTTATTTCTTAGTCATTGCGAATCTTCCCAGGGACAGCCCCCTTCAAATGACTTAGTTTACTCTCAACGTTTGAAGAGAAATATTAGATAATGTATTAAATGTATATAAAACTCTTAGTGTGTTAATAATTGAGTGAGATCCTTGGTTTAAAATAAATAAACCAAGATAAAATAATAAATAAAATAAAATATAGATTCATGTCTGTTAAATAATTCTTCAGATATCATGAATTGAAACAATAAATTGTGATTCCATGATTAAGTTAGTTTCATGTTATTATATAAATAGTATCTAGAATGTTCATTTCTTTGGTAATATGATTATTTCGTTATTAATCTAGAATATTTAATATTGATTTAGATGACGTATTCGTAATTTCGAGATGGAAGTCACGTGCAATATTTATTCATAACGACAAGACGGAAGATATTTGAAAGCATACCGAGTAAGTTTTTCACCTGGTAATACTGGCTCAACAATAAGGACATACTCATAACGACACGTTCATTTATAGAAGAGCTTTAAAAAATAACATTTATCATGTGGTAATCTTATTACCAAACTTGTAAATTGTTAGGATAAAAGATTAGAGATTCAGAAGTAAAAGAAAAGAGAAATTAAGGAACGTGGATATCACGTGCTATGGAAGATTCCAGTAAAGAGATCTGGAATAATATAGAACCTTCTAGAAAGATGAAGGTCTTCCAGGATAGGTAAGTATAATCAAACTATAAAAGAACTCAAAGTCACTTAAGAAAGGATGTTTCTCATAAGAATAGGTAGAGTAGTTAAGGTTAATTATCATAATTAGAAGAGAATCAAGTTTGTGAAGAAATAGATTCATTTCGTCAAATTACTTTCGATTACTTTTAATTATAACTACTATTCTATAAATTAGATAAACCACCTTTACACCATGAACGCCTTACAAAATCCCTTTACATATGGTAGCGCCACAAAACAATACGAGAAAAATGAAAACAACTCTAAGATGATCTTCAGTGGAACCGAAGGATCCGAGCAATGTCGAACATTCTTCCATTACATTAGATCAAGATTGCTAACATTAGAAGGAAAATCGGACTCGCAAAAAGTAGAATGGGTCGCTCAACATTTCAGGAGCGGAGCAATCAACTGGTTTGAGGGATTGGATGATGGAACATTGACCGATTATAAAATATTCATGAACAAATTCCAAGAAAAATTTAAACCAACTCAATTTCGAAGAGAAGCCGCAATGAAGTTTTGTCAAGTATATCAAAAGGGAACGGTAGAAGATTATATTAAAGAATTCAACTGGTTAGCTAGTGAAATTACACCAGAACTATCCAAGATCAAGGAATTCATGATCGATAAATTCAGACTAGGATTGAAAAGTGAGTCGGCAGCAATGTGGGCTCGCATGGAAGATGACTTAGATAAATGTCAACAATATTTGTTGGAAAGGTATAGAAACGAATTACCCACAAAGGAGACATGCCAGTTACAAATCAACACAAAAGAATCTGGGGAAAAATTATGAAGTAAACAGAATTCAAACAAGAAAGAATCCAAAAAACCGATACGACAAAAATAAAAAATGCTTCACCTGTGGAAAATTGGGACATATTAGCAGTCAATGTTATAAGAACCCTAACAGAAGTGAATTTGGGAAAGATAGAAGAAGATATCCCAATCGCAATTACGAAGAATAAAACGGATTCAACAAATCCCATAAAGGAAATTATGAATTTTCAAAACAAGATACAAACAACTCTTCCAATGACCTATTTGGGGGAAAACCGAACATGAAATAAAAGCTTTATTCGATACTGGAGCGGAAGACAATATTATTAGCCTGGAGATTGTCAGAAGGGAAGGTTCAAAAACTTATAAGGTAGAACCAATAATGGTGAAAGGATTTCAAGGAACAGCTAAGAAAGTAACATCACGCACTTCATGTTCTCTAAGATTTGACAACAAACAATGCAAAATAAACGGTTTGGTTATGGATATCCTGAATAAAGACAAAATTCTTGGACTACCATTTATCAAACAAAATCAAGAAATATCCAGAAATATTTTCGAAAATCATATTCTAAACAATATAAATGAAACAAGAATGGATCTAAAAAATTCGGACAATCAAGTATATCTTTTTTATGTCGAGAAAGAGGAAAAAGGAAATCAAAGTCAAATAAGTTTTGAGGATAAAGAGTTAGACAACCTTTTTAAGAAAATAGTAAGTAAGGATTCAACGAGATTACCAGAACATAGAGAAAACTATGATCATGAGATTAAGTTGATAGATAAGAATAGAATTACTTCGAAACCTCCATATAGAATTCCGGATGCTCATAAAGAAGAAGTAAATAAACAGATTACAGAATTACTTGAAAAAGGATTGATTGAGGAATCAGACTCACCGTTTGCAGCCCCAGTGATTGCTATTAAAAAACCAGATAATTCCATAAGATTATGTTGTGATTATAGACTCCTAAATAATAACACAATAAAAAACAAATTTCCATTCCAAATTTAGAAGACTTAGTGAAAAAAGTTTCCAGAGGAACGATATTTAGTAAGATCGATTTAGCTCAAGCATATTATCAGATTAGGGTAAAAGAAAACTCAAAAAATAAAACAGCCTTTCGTTACCTGATGGACATTACCAATGGAAGGTCATGCCGTTCGGATTATCAAACGCTTCGGCTACTTTCCAAAGATTCATAAATAATTTATTCAGAAATAAGCCTAATATTCAATATTATCTTGATGATATTATCATATTTAGTGAGAACAGAGATACCCATATAAGAGATTTAAAGACAGTATTTAAAATACTAGATGAGAATGACTTAAAAATGAAAACATCTAAATGTGAGTTTTTCAAGAACAAAGTTAAATTTTTAGGAAATATAATATCCCATAACAAATTTGAGATTGACCAGAGTAAAGTGATGGCATAAGAAAAATACAAAAAACCTCAGAACGTGAAAGAAGCTCAAAGATTTTTAGGAAGCATTAACTTCTATCGAAAGTTTTTCAAAGTCAGTACCATTGCATGGCCAATATATGAATACATTTCGGGAAAAAGGAAATGGGATGAGGAATGTGATAAAGCATTTAGCCAAATAAAAGAGAAGCTAGTAGAAAAACCAATCCTAATAAATCACACTTCAGGAAATTGTTCAAGACTTTATACGGATGCCTCAGACATTGGCATAGCCGCAGCATTACAAGAATTTGACAAAGAAAATAAGAAATTTTTAGGTACAATTGGATATTACTCAAAAGCTCTATTACCTTATCAGAAGAATCATAGTGTATATGACAAAGAATTTTTAGCGATGTGTCGAGCCAAAATAACCTGCTGACTTTGCAGGGATTCTTGCTCGATATCAGAATCACTATTTACATTAATAGTCATTCTTGATTTGAGAGAGATAATATATTGTATATTAATTTCTTGTCTATTCTATATATTTTTCCTTCTTCTCTTCTGAATCATTCTATTTTCTTTGCTTGGATATCTGTCCTTTTATATTCCAAACCTGATATCTTAATGATCAGTAAACTTTCCCTAGTATCCTCTAATGGTGTACTGAGTCATTACTTATTAGTCATTACCTATTAGTCATTGCCTATTAGTCATTGCCTATTAGTCATATGAGTCATCCTGACTTTATGAACATGAGTCAGTTATTACGATGTAATACTGGCTCAACACGATGGTAGAAGCCATCGAATATTTCAGATTGGAACTAATTGGTTACAAATTCAAAGTTCACATTGACCATAAATAAAATAGTATCTAACTAGGCAACGTGTCCGAGTGGTTAAGGAGAAAGACTTGAATTTTATCAGCTATCTTTTGGGCTTTGCCCGCGCAGGTTCGAACCCTGCCGTTGTCGTTTTTTTACAACTATAATTTTATTATTTTTATTTATGAAATCATCTGCATCTTATTTTTGACATTGTTTTTATCTAGGCGCGAGTAAATCCCAAAATGGAAAATTACAAACACCGAGTAGCTGACATGCAGAAAATAGAAAATCCAAACCACAATAATTCAACGATCAATGAGTATTACCATAGTTTTTATTACAAATAAACATACTTGGATTTTCTTTATAAAGACTTGGATGGTCCTATTATTTTCTTTCTTCTCAGCCATTTGCCATTAAAGTAAAATAGATTTATAACATTTTATCATTACAGAAACTTTATCAAAAAGAAGAGAGATCAAATAAGATCACATACATTAACATAAAATTCTAACAATGGATGGAACATTAGTTATTCTCGTTGGAGAAGCAAAAAATCTCCCTAATATTAGAAAGTTAGAAAAGCAAAATCCTTTTTGCTGTTTACGCTTCAATAAACAAGATAAAAAATCAGAGGTGGTGATAAGAGGTGGACAAAGACCACAATGGAATTTCGAAGCCCATTATGAAGGTGTAGATGAAGATACCAATCCAACTCTAAAACTATCTATATTTGATAAAACAAGGAAAGGATCTCATTTAATTTGTGACGCGGAAATAAATTGCACTCCAGTTTTCGAAAACAAACACAAATTTGATGGATGGCACGATTTGTCCTACTCAAATAGAAGGGCTGGGAAAGTTTACATAGAGATGACCTTTTATCCTAGATATGTCAGACCTCAAGTAATGAATAGCCCAATATCAATTACTGCCTGTTCATTCCACGAAAGTAGACCTCTTCCTAAAATTCCAAATACTTGTGATCCTGATGAAACTGTGAATGAGTCAAATAATTTTGACATAACATCTGAAAAAACACTAGAAGATGAACATACACAGCATCACATCTCTCCACGAAAGAAGGTTAAATCTCCTTCAAATGACTTTTTTTCCAGTATTTCTTCAACTTCCAACACTTATCGTGATTCTAATTTTCATCCAGAAGTGTTAAATAATGAAAATTATAGTGCAGATAGATTTCAAAAAGCAAATACTAGCTCCTATCAAAATTTGAATAGTCATGGAGGTGAAACTGTTGATCCGTTGGAGTTCGCAAAAAATAGCTTGCTGTCCAACGAAAGTATTCCAGAATTTGAGGGTTCTTCATTTTCACAAAACTTATTTCTAGATCTGATGAACGCCGAAATGAAACAGGACAATCTTATGACCCGTGCATTTAATGACTTGACAATTTCACTTGGCCATAATAAAAAACAACGAAATGAAAAGTTAATGGAGCCTTCAGAACTTCCCGGAAGAACCGTCGAGACTCCACGGTCTCCTTTCAATCCATATAAATCCACGTTCACTCATTCTGACAAAGCATCAAAAGCTAGTGTGACAGAAAGTTTTAAAAATCTCAAAACCGAAGAAGCAAATGAAACAGATTTAATGAGAATATCTGCTATGCTACCACTGTTGCCTGAATTTGCAGTATCCTTTCAAAATGAAAAACTTCGTTCCAGTATGGGTAGTTCTCTCTCATCAACAGATCAAAGAGATTCTATATTTAGTAATTCCATGCAATCTTCTATGAGTTCCTTACCTCGTGGCTCTTTACAACACAGCTCTATAGATTCTCCAGAGAGGTTTTATCCTAAGTTCTTTCTTTCTTCAAACTCTCCAACTCGAAAAACAAATAACGTTATTACAGATCAAGTAAACCTTCCAATTAGAGAAACAAATGATACTAACACGGATCAAATATTCCAGCAAAGTATTTCACAGCTACATTTTAATAGAAAAAGTATTCCAAATCCTGTAAATGATGTTAATATTCAATTACAAGAATCAATATTAAATAAACATTATAAGCCAGAGGAACAAAAAAGCAGAAAAGAAGAAGTAAAAGCTTATGAAGATCAAGTAAAATATAATACAAACCCTATTGATATCAATGAAACACAGGAAATAAAAAATCCATATGCATTAGACACAATACAAAATGAATCAAAAAATAATCTTCTTCAAATGCAACAAAATAATAGTCTAAATGCTGATTTATCTTGTATTAGCAAACACCAAAAATTTTTAGATGATCTTCAGAGTGAAAATATTGAGAACACAACTTTTGTGAATGAAAAAGAAAAGTTGTATAATAGTCACAATAGTTGGAAAATAGTGGATGATAATTGTAGATTTGAAAACTCAGATAGTGGAGTATTTATAGAAGAACCTTACACTATTTACAAAACTGAAATATCAAACAGCGACTCTAAAGTCAAAAACCAAAATTTCACTCATCAGCATAGTGACATAAGTTCTTATGAAAACCAGCATAGTAAAATTGATAATGATAATAATGATTATGGAGAATCCACTAGAGAGTATAAAGCATTCATTAATAATTCAAAATCTAATAGCTTTAGCAATCAAAAAGAACCAAATGACACTGAAAATAATTTTGCGATATCAACATCAATGTTTTATAAAAGAAGAGAACCGTGTGTTACCGCAAAGACAGAACCAGTGCTTAATCAGAAAAGCTTTTTTGCAGATCTTGAACCAAAGCCATCTATTGACCATAAAACAAGTAAAGCACCAATCAAATCTTTTAACAAAAAAAGATTATCTAAAATTAGTAACTATTAAGGACCTATCGATGGAAAAATTACTTAGAATTTTTTTTTTTTTTTTTTTTTTTTTTTTTTTTTTTTTGTTTATATATATATTTACTTGGAGATACAGTATGAACTCACGACATTAATATATGTATGTAATCTAATATGATCTATAGTTTGTGTATTAAAAATAATAGTATGTGCTAAAGTAAGAAACAAAAAAAATCGAGAAAGCAGGGGAATTATGATAAGAAGATATATATTAGATGCAAATAAAGAAAGAGTATTGATATTACATGATTAATGACTCCATATCATCATATGTTAATCCTTCGTCAGTAAAATCATCATCTCTAACATCAGTGTGAATATTAATGCGCATAATTGGCGATTCAAGGTAGGGATTATCATTGTTTTCCTCTTTGAGCTCGTCCATTTTTATCTCTTGAAAGTTTACATATCTTAGATCAGGAATTTTTTGATCTTTCAAAGACTCGCACTTCGGAAGAGTTCTAGGTTGCTTTTTGACAAGTGAATCTGTGTTAATTGAATTAAAATTTAAATTTTTCTCCAAATTGTCATATTTGAGAGCCGGTATTATATCGAAATCCATCATCTTGTCTAGCTCGGAATTTAATTCTTGAATTGCTTTTTTTTCAGGTATAGGACTTTTGGATGTGAAAAAACAGATATCCGAATATGATAATGGAATAAACTCACTCGGAGCGCTTTTCAATGGTTCTATTCTTTCCGGAGTATACTCAATGTCGTAATTGAAATCTTCTTTCGGTGATAATGAGGGACTGTTTGTCTCCAATAAAGGATTTTTCTGACATTTAGAAATGCTCACTTTTCTTCTGCACATACTATTGTTGGAATTCGGGCCAACAGATTTTAAATTCTTATGGTTGGCATCTTTCTGAACCTTTATTTTTTTATCTGAGTCGTCAAGAAGTAAACTACTTGTTCTTTTAAATGATTTTTTAAATGGCTTATTGGTGGTGTTGTTTATAGACTTGCCGCCCAAAGGTATTCTTTCAACCTGTTTATTGGAGGAAACATGCTGAGTTTTCGTGCCGATAATGTTTTTCTGTGAATTCACAATATTCTCGCCATTTCCTAAAAGATTTCTGGACGTAGATTTCTTATTGATTTTGGCTGAATTAAAATTTGCTTCTTTATTCGTGTACTGGTAGCTAGACATTTTATTACTATATCACTTCAACTTGTATGTTTCCAATCTTTTCTAACGCTAGCTATTTTTTGCTTTAGTTTTATCCAAAAAACACTTGACTGCTTTATTCTTTGATAGGTTAAATTAGTAATAAAATTTAATATAGTTAGCTAATCCTTTAATTTATTTTTAAAAACTAGCTGGAATTTGTAATCTTGTTCTCTAAATACCAATATAACCTATAAACTACTTAAAGAATAAAAATAAGCTAAAATTAAGATTCAATAGTTGCTTTATTCTACTGGCTCAAATTTTCATCTTTTTTTTTTTTTTTTTTTTTTTGCTGTTAAAATTGTTTATTTTTTTATTTCCATTTTTGGAAGTTTTTAAATCTATGCAGGTAAATGTATAAATATGCATATATAATGTGACTTGTTTTTCAGTTGTCTTAACAGCATGTTGAACAAAAAAAAAAAAAGAACTTCAAAAGTGATCGATCAATGTTAATGAAAAGGCAATATCATTCAAATAATGTATTTTAGATTTTCATCTACAAATTTGGCGATTTGCAACTTTAGAAATACCATAATACCATACTACTTTCTGGTTGATATATACGGCATATTTTGTGATAATATAGTTTAGAAAACATATGCAGAAGTAAGTAATTTCGAACTGATGATGTGATGGTTCTCTGAGCGAAATTGTGTTCTCTAAGATATCTTGAAAGTGTCAAGAAACTGATTTTCTTCTTCTTTAAATTTCAAAAACTAACTATTAGGAACTTTCTCCATTGTTTTTTTAGTGTCTGTTGAGATCAATTATTATGAAATATTAGAAGTGGAAAAAACAGCCTCGTCGGCTGAAATCAAGAAAGCCTACAGAAAGGCAGCTTTGAAATATCATCCAGATAAGAACCCGGATCCGGCTGCGGCTGAAAAATTCAAGGACATTACAGTAGCTTATGAAGTATTATCAGACGAAAATAAAAAGAAAGAGTACGACATGTTTGGAACAACAGATGGAATGTATAATGGATTCGGGGAAAACAATGATTCGAACCCCTTTGAAAGTGGGCCAGATTTCAGCGCACAAGATTTTTTTAATTTTTTTGATGAGATGAATAGAGGACATCGAGCTCATGAAAGAAGATCACATAGTGGATTTTACCATTCTCAAAAGAAAGAAAAAACACCCGATGCCCACATGAATATTAAAGTCACTTTACAGGAGCTTTTCAAGGGAAAAGTGGTGAAAATTAATTCTGTTCGAAATGTTTTATGCAAGCTATGTCACGGAGTAGGTTATAAATCAAGCGCAAAACCTAAAGGCTGTTCTGTCTGTAAGGGTACAGGATCTGTTAAGAAGATTAGAAGAGTAGGTCCAGGAATGGTCAGTACCGAGTATGTCGACTGTTCCAACTGTGAGGGTTCTGGCCATGTATATGATTCCAGCAGTAAGTGTAAAAAATGTAAAGGCTCAGGATTGTCAAAGGAAGAAAAGATTCTAGAGTTTGAAATTAAGAAGGGGTCATTGTCGGGAAATTCGGTGGTTTTAGAAGGTGAATCTGATGAGGCCTACAATAAGATAACAGGTGATGTAATATTGACTTTTGAACAAATCCCTGATCAATTGTTCAAAAGAAAAGGCAACGATTTGCATGCAGATATAAGTATTACATTAGTGGAATCCTTATGTGGATTCTCAAGAATTGTGATAAAACATCTCGATGATACAGGCGTGAAAGTCTCTGTGAAACGTGGTAAAGTTTTGAGACCAGGCGATATAATCAAGGTTCCGGGCCAAGGTATGCCTATATTGGATACCGATCTAAGAGGAAATCTTTTCCTTAAAGTTTCTGTTGAATTTCCACAAGATAACTGGTTTACAGACACAACAGACTTAGAAAGATTAAAATCCATTTTGCCGATAATGAGCTCTCTGATAAGCGATCAGTTGTCATTCAACAATTTTTTCGATGCAGATTATGAAATAATAAGTAAGGGAAAAATATCACAAAGTACAGCAAATACAGAACAGGAATTTGGATATACAAACGGTGGAGGATTCAGAGGCCAGGAAAATGATTTTGAGTCAAACGGCTGCACCTCCCAATAAGTATGTATTTTCTAAATGTTTCTCTTGCCGCTCGTCATTGATAGGTTATTATTTAATCAAAGTATCATTATTATTACAATCTTTTCCATTTTTATCATTTCAATTCATTTTTATTACCAATTTTCAATTCATGTATATAGCCATGGTTTTTTTTTACTATCTGTTTTTCTCCTTTATTAATCTGCATTTTAAATATAATCAAAATTTGAAAATTGTGACATTTTCAATTTGCTGACATGAGATAGTAAAACCCGTAGAATTAAATTTATTCAAGTTCAGTCTACCTCGCCTTGATAGAAAATTTTTTTCTTTTAAAAAAGCTGAAAATCAAAGCCAATAAATTCTTAGTCTTCAAAATTGATAACAAAGACGAAGGTCAAAAAAAAATATATGACAAAAAACAAATTCAGAATATAATCTTCTAAGCATATGTTTTTATAATAGCACCGAGTCACAATTTGCTAAAACTCTACTAATAGATTAAATAATTTATTTATTTTACTATTTATAAGAAAGCTATGCTGTTGATTTCTTGTTAAAGTTTTGGTCATCATCATTCTATTAATTTGATTATTATTATATATATATTATTACTACTTATTCAGTTGGCTTGTAATTCTAGTTCCTTTGCCCTTTCATCGTTGTAATTTTTCTCTACAACATTAATCAAATCTTCTAGTTTGGTGCCATTCATACAATTATCTATGTCATGTAGTGTGTATCCACATCTATGATCAGTAATTCTATTTTGTGAATAATTATATGTTCTAATTTTGTCAGATCTATCTGTTGTTGTGACTTGACTGGTTCTTAAGCTTCTCTCCTTTTCAGCTTTCTCAGATCTCTCCTTTTCAGCTAATCTAGCTCTCAAAATAGCAAATGCTTTCGCTTTATTTTTATGTTGAGATCTTTCATCTTGCATAGAAACCACGATTCCTGATGGATAATGCGTAAGTCTAACAGCAGAATCAGTAGTATTAACATGCTGACCACCTTTACCTCTAGATCTCATGACATCAATTCTGATTTCATCAGGTTTGAATTCTCGTTGATCAGCATCTGGATTCTCATTTTCATCTGATATTTTAGGTAGAATAATAACAGCTGCTGTAGATGTATGCACTCTACCTTTTGTTTCTGTTGCAGGAACTCTTTGAACTCTATGTACACCCTTCTCAAATTTTAATAATCTATATGATCCTGGTTCATCAATGGACAAAGCACCACTTGTTAACCCGTTGTTGCCTTCAGTCTTAGTTTCACTAATAATATGGTATGGCCATCTTTTAAATTTGGCTAAATTTACATACATATCAAACAAATCTTTTGTAAAAATAGTTGCTTCGTCCCCACCTACACCTGGACGTAACTCCAAAATACATGCTTTTGAATCGAATGGATGAGGGGGTAGAAGTTTAGTTTTTAAATCAGATATCAGCTGAGCCAATGATGGCCCAAGTTCTTCAAGTTCTTTATTTGCTTCTTTCAAGAGCTCTGGTTCTTGTTCAGGCTCCTCAATCAACTGCTGGAGCTCATTATAGTCATTCTGGAGTGATTTATACTTTAAATAAGAATCCTGAATTGTGGCTAAGTCAGATAATTTCTTTTGATATTCCACATTAAAACTTGTGCCATCTGAAACTTTCTTTTCTAAATCATTGAGTTCTTGAGATATTTGATCAGCTCTTTTGATCAATGCAGGATGTAACTTCAAAAGAGCTTCATCAATTTCAGGATGTGATGAAGCTGCAACACTATAATACTTATTGGAAAAACCAGTGTAAACATATTTGCCTTTAATTCCAAAAAGCCCTTTAAAACTAAGCTTTGCAGAAAACATCTCGTTGTTGCTAACTTCTAACAGTTGAAAGTAAATATCATAACAGAATTTCAATAAGTTTTTGAGATATTCAGCCTATGCTGCTTTTCATTATTTTATTTTTTTCATTTTTTTTTTTTTTTTTTTTGCTCAAATCATTCACTCTAACCCATACTGAATAGTTTATTCTGTGTAGCCAAATCCAAATCGATCAACTCGTTGCTATTGAAAATTATATTTTCTTTTGTAGTAAATCTTATTGAAAATAATTTCTAGATGACAACCAATTGATTCATGATATGACACATTGTTAATCAAGATGACGAAGAATAAAAACGTTTTCAGTTTTGCTTTGTGTTGCGTAGCAGTTTCATCGTCTTTATATTCGTTATATCTTTTATACCAAAATCAGAAAAAATCTAATTTGCCAAAAGCTAAAGAAAATGGCTTGACAGATTTGATAGGAAATACTCCACTAGTAAAAATTAAATCATTATCGAAGCTTACAGGATGTGAAATTTATGCAAAGCTTGAATTGATGAATATTGGTGGCTCTTCAAAAGATCGTGTTGCATTAGCTTTGATACGACATGCAGAAAAAGAAGGACTATTACGTGCTGGGAAAAAGGACGTAATTTTCGAGGGTACATCTGGGAGCACAGGAATCTCATTAACCAATGTTGGATTAGCATTGGGATATAAGGTTCATATAGTTTTACCTGATGACACATCACCAGAAAAAGTTTGTTTATTAGAATCTTTAGGTGCCTGTGTGGAAAAAGTGAAACCTGCATCTATCAGTGATCCAAATCAATTTGTTAACATTGCTGAAAAAAGAAGCAAGGAGTTAACAGAGGATTCTAACACTGAATCTATAGGGTTCTTTGCTAACCAGTTTGAAAATGATAATAACTGGAGAGTGCATTATACCCAAACAGGCCCTGAGATTTTAGAGCAAATGAATAATAAGTTAGACATTTTTGTATCAGGGTCAGGTACAGGAGGAACGATAACAGGGATAGCAAAGTATCTTAACGAAAAATCTCACAGATCCTATATTTGTTTAGCAGACCCACAAGGTTCGGGTTTCTACAATAGAATAAATCACGGAGTGTTGTATAATAACGTTGAAAAGGAAGGTACGAGAAGAAGACATCAAACTGATACTCTAGTTGAAGGAATTGGCCTAAATAGATTAACCCATAATTTTTTACTAGGTGAGCAGTTAATTGATCTGGCCTACAAGGTGAATGATAAACAGGCATTGATGATGGCAAAATTTTTAACAGTTAATGATGGATTTTTCTGGGGAAGCGCAAGTGCAGTTGCTGCTGTAGGATGCTTGAAAGCTGCGTTAGATAATCCCGGAAGCAGAATAGTGATGATAGCTACAGATACCGGAGCTAGACACCTAAGTAAATTTTGGAAGAAGGCGTCACTAGTTTCTTCTGAGGTTACTATTGAGGAGATTTTGAATTGTAAGGATTGAGTATATGTATAATGAAATTAATATTAAGCAATAATTTAACTCAATTAATTTAAAAAACTATTTAAATGAAAATATTAATTTTAGCAACAAGCTATCGAAGAGTTGAATATCTAAAAATAAGTCAGTCAAGAATGAAAACGATTAAACGACTCTCAAAATGAGATTTTGGGAATTAATAATTTAAAAAATAGAAATGAATCAAACAAAACATTAATTATGAAAAACAGCAAAAAAAAAAAAAAACGAAAGAAAGCAATTTGGTTTCTCTAATAGCTGAAAGGTAAGATAATTAGTCTATTAAGCTTGTATTAATATTTGGTTGATGATATGGTGGGCTACTTGTGCTGATTCTTGCTGAATTAATGAAAACATTATTATGTTTTTCATCATTATGATGATCATCTTGTAACAAGTCTTCGTCTTCTTCTGCAATAATGTATGATCGTGATAAAGGAGATGAAAGCTTTGGAATACATTTATTATTTGGTTTGCCCCCAAAAGTTTTTAAAGAAGCATCTTGAGAAGGAGTTAAAGTTGCGTTTCTTAGATGATTTAAATCAAGGGACTTTGAATAATGCTTCCTCTGCTGGACTTGTGTTGAATTGTTTGCCTGCTTAGATAAAGAAGTTCGAGGTGTACTGCTGTCACTTAAATCTATTAAACCTGAGGTGGAATTTCTGTTAAATGTTGAGCTAGACTTATTCTTATTTCCACTGCTGTTGCTTCTTCTAGGTTTGTTGTCCAAAGATGCTCTAGGAGTCGGTTTAGACATGTCTGATCGTAATTTTTGGAAAGATAATCTGAACTCTTTTAAGTCATCCTCATCAGTCAAATAATTTTTTAGCTTGGCCAATTTATTAATAGTTGAACTGAGTACCTGTTTCACATTATTTTTGAGAGAAGGAGTGGATCCTGTGATACTTGACTTGAATCCGAAATTCTGATCTTGACACAAATTTGAGTTTTCAATCGAATTAAGGTTCTCCAAAAGATTCGATATCACATTATAATAGCTATATTCATTTTCATCCATTTTCCAGGATCTAATGAAGTCTTCTGAGCCGGTTTGCAATAAATATTGAAATATCACCAACGTCTTTTGAATAGTGACCAAATTTTTATGTAAGCCTTTAGTTGAACTTGTTTTGATTATTTGAAAATTTTCTATCAATACTTCATTTATAGTTTGTAATTTTTCAAAGTTAAAGGAAAAAATCGAAATTTCTTTTAAGTTAGTAATAGACGGAGATGAGTTTTGGGATGAATTTGTTAACTTATTTAACGTTAATTCTAGCCTTGACTTTGCAGGCTTTGAGCCAGAGGACGTGAACTTGGATAAAAACTTTGACATTCTGTGACTATAGATATGTTAATCAAACAACTAAATATCCACTACTTCATAAGAAAATTCGATAGTGTGATCCACAATTAGTTGAAAAATATAGAATTATCAATTACGAAACAGGTTTTCTATCTTCTGCTTCAACTTATAATAACAAAATATTTTTGTTTATGTTTAGTTCAGATCTTGGTATATCAAATAGGAATGAGATAATGGGAACCAAAGAAATAAACTATATCAACTAAAATTTGGGATATCCTAATTGTCTTTACCAAAGAACTCGAATTCTCTATATCCAGCTTCTTTATATATTTCTTCTTAATGTATATCTCGATTTTGCTTTATTTATTTTGACTGCCTTGTTCTTTTTAAATTATGCTTTTTTGTTGTTGTTCCGATGATTCACCTAGTAGAGAATGTATGCAAATAATGTTATCTATCAATATCGGAAACCAGCTCCTAGTTGTAATTTTGGTATTAATTGTAAGATTCAAAAATCGAAATCAATTCACCAGACAATTTTCGAAGCAAACCAATAGATTTATTACAGGTATTGGAAGATGAAACAGATAAAAAAACCTTGTCAACCGTTACCGAATAATCCCTAACTTATAGCAATAGAGTTCACCTTTATATGTTTTATATATTATCTGGTAGTCCTTATAAAAATGTTACAATATATTTTGAAGGGAAAAAGTGGCTATAAAGAAGAAAAAAAAACATCTAAAAAAAAAAAAAAACGAAAAAAACAACCAATACTAATAAATGAAGCATGGATGATTTAATAGTAGTTAATCTGTAAGCAGCAGCATCTTGATGACAAATGTTACGACGGAATTTGTATATTAGAAACATAAGCTATCAAAAAAATTATTTGAGCAATTGATGGTATATATTGTATTTGGTTTGATGCGAATAATAATAACAATAACATTTTGTAGAACGTTTCAGCAGAGAAAACTGGAATAAATATGGTGAATAAAAATATTGAATACTATACAGCTTGATATATGGACTCAATAATTCAATTGAACTCGACTTTGGCAAAGCCCAACCGACGAATAACTTTCACATTAATTTTAAATATAGTTTTATGCTAAAATCCATAACATTTACCATATCACTGTTGCCACAAGCAGTATTGTTGTTTTTCTGGAAAAAATTATCTGTACCATTATCAAGATATCGGTTATTCTTGAAAGAGTCATCACCTGTGACTATAGCCAAAATATGGTTAATTTTATGATCATGTGGTCCTATTTCATTCATCAAATCCAATAACTTATCATTTGCGTAACAGATATCTAGTCTTAACACAGATTGGTTAAACTTTTTCAATTTTTTCAATTTCTTCTTTTTATGTAAATCCCACAAATTAATAATTCCATCAGAACCAGCAGTGTACAATAAATCGTGATCATTGCTTTCGTCTTTGAACAAACTTATGGAGTTAATGGGCGACACCATATCTATATTGTCAGTAGACGTGATTTTATGGCATTTGAATGCAAACTTCAAATCTTGATTTTGTAAAAAGTCTACGATGACTCTGCTTTCGTAGGATGATTCAACGTAGAAATCAGCTTCACACACATTCTTGCTGTCAGCCAAGGTTCCGCTACTTTCACAGGCTGAAAATAAATGTGTATTATTTACGGTAGCATTAGCGTATCGATTTGGATATTCTTTTCTAAGTTTAATTTCTTTTGTTTGGAAACGCAATCCAGACTCTCGTGTTTGAACTAGAGGCGAACCTGGTAAATTTAAATCGTAAATATATATCTGATTATTAGCGGCTGCAACTATAAGCAAGCCGTTATCATTGATATCCAATGTGAACGGCTTGTTCAAAAGCGCTTTTTTCACATATTTTCCATCCTTGAGATCAATTATTTGTAATTTTCGATCCCAAGATGCAGATACTAATATATTAAATTTCGCATTATATTTGATTTGCTGAACCGCCAAGTCGGATTTCGCACCAAGTTTTCGGTTGGGAAGACATTCTCCATTTTTATTTTTATTTAGCTGTTCCAAATCAATCTCGTAGATGTATCCATTAATATTTGCAGTATATATTCTTGAATTGCTCGAATCCCAGCATGAATCAAGAATAGAACAGCCTGTATTTATTCTTGAAACTAAATAGTTTGACGAGTCTTCTCCTTTCAAAATTGACTCTAAGCTGTAGATAGAGACAAACCCATCCCATGAAGATGTATGGAATAAGCAACCGCTGGGGCTAAACTGTAGTGAAGAAATCAAATCATTAGAGCAGACAGACAACTCAACTATAACTTTGCGTTAGTAACATGCAAGACAAATAGCTCTTTTACCAATCCTTCAATCTCTTCCATTTTGTTATATTGAGATTTTCGTACGCTAAATTTATCTGGAAGCTTACCTAAATTATTACTGTTCATGGTGATTTACGATCACTGGACGCTGTTTCCTTTTTGAAATTTCAAATCATTCTCAGTTAAACTACTTGCAAAACACAGCATCACATGTATTTTAAATTAACAGGAAATATTAAAGAAAATAATTAGGAAAAAATGCTACGGTACGTAAACAAGCACGTGATCTAGCACCTTGGAATCTATAATTACACGATGAGCTTTTAATTGTACAAAATGCTCATACATTATTTTTGAAACCAATTATTGATCGTTCATAAAATCAAAAAGTGATAATGATTCTTTATTTTTATCTGGCTTTTTAAAAAGTAGCAGTTTCTTTTTACTCTTATTTTTGTTTTTGTTCTTGTTATTCACAGGTTTTGTAACTTTATTAGACATGAGAGGCTGCTTATTCAGCGCAGAAGAATTTCTATTTTGCCTTGCCATCTTTTTAGATAATTCATTTGGCTGGGTGCTTTTGCCACTCTCTATTTCTAAGTAAGACGAAACAATATCTAGTTCACTATTACTTTCAACAATTTGCTTAACTATTTGCTCCCTAGATGATAATGTATTTCTGTTTTCTTGAATAAGACCATATATCTTCGTACTTTTTCCGCAAGTCATGCATTGGTATATTAAATACCGTGTCATATTCTTTTTTCCTTTCGAAGTTTCTTGCCTAGATGCTTTGTCGTCTTTCGCTGCAGAGTTTTTTTCATTTCTTTCCTCTATTTGTATTCTTCTCAGTTTTCGTACTCTCTTCTTTGATTCACCATATTGAATTTTAACTCTCACGTTTATCCCCGGAATCCAGATAGACTTGCAATATTTGCATTTACCATCTTCTTGGATTTCTGAAGTAAAAAGTGTCGTTGTTTTCACCTGATTAGCCTTTTTTTTTGAGGATAGTGAGGAATATTCTCGAGACAATGGTTCATTTACTAGAGAAAAATATTTTGCCAAGGAATCCAAATAATTCGCCATTTCTATTATATATAAGCTGCATTAAAAGATTGTTCTATCATAATTTTTACGGTCTCATATCAATCAATAAAGTGAAGGCTATCTTAATGATTTTTGCATACATATAATATTTTGATAGATCCAACATTTTGTGTCTCTGAGCCAAGAGCGATAACTTGATATATGGAAAGAATATGTTTCACAAAAAAAAAAAAAAAAAAAAAAAAAAAAAAAAAGGGAAATGCAAAAGTTAGAGACATGAATAATTTAACAATCATTAGACAACACATATGTTAAACTTAAGATTAGTGATCAGCTTCACTCAGTTTCAATTTATTTATCCTGGAAATCGTTGATCTCAAAACTTTAATTTCCCTTTAATATATGCTAGTCAGATTATTACCATTATAAATTTATTTATAAAGCCAACCGGGGTTTGCAAAATATTGGCAATTATTTTTGGAAATGGCAACAATAACAAGAAATCATTTTTTTGCATTGCAAAGACGAGCATTTTCGAAGTCTTATAGATGTTTAACTAATAAAGATGAGGAGACCACTCATTTTGGATTTAAACAAGTTCCTAAAGACTTGAAGCAAAAGCTTGTGGGAAATGTATTCAGCTCAGTGGCTTCAAAGTATGACTTAATGAATGATGTAATGTCAATGGGTGTTCACAGATATTGGAAATATCATTTTATAAATAAATTGGATCCAGGCTTAAGACCTGGTAGATTCAATGATCCTTTGAATTTCATTGATGTTGCAGGCGGTACCGGTGATATAGCGTTTGGTATACTTGATCATGCAAAGAAACTCCATATGGATACATTAAGTAAAATGACAATTGTAGATATCAATCAAGATATGTTGAATGAAGGGAAAAAAAGATTTTTGGATACCAAATTGGCCACTGAAGATAATGGGTTAAACAGAGTTCAGTTTTTACAACAGAATGGTGAAACATTGGATAAGATAGAATCGAATAGCATGGACATGTATACCATCGCATTTGGTATTCGTAATTTCACAAATATTCAAGCTGGCTTAAATACTGCTTACAGAGTTTTGAAGCCTGGTGGAATTTTTGCATGTTTAGAATTCTCAAAAGTGAATAACGATGTTTTGAATTCTTTGTACGCTGCATATAATTTTAATGTTCTACCAGTTATGGGGGAGTTGGTAGCTAATGATAGAGCTAGCTACCAATATTTAGTTGAAAGTATTAGAAAGTTTCCACCACAGGAAGAATTCTCTAATATGATTAGTAAGGCAGGTTTTTATATCCCTGAACCTGGTTATGAAAATTTAACTTTCGGTGTGGTAGCAATGCATATTGGCATTAAGATTTAGATTGTTTGAGGAAATGGTTTATTATTTGTAAATAGCACCAGAAAAAACAAAAAGAACAACAATAAACGATATTAAGCATAGTATATAGAGTAATGTATAATATCTACTTGATAAGCGTTAGATTGCTTGATTTGGAAAACAATTCTGCCTGAAATTATCAAAGTTAAAATGTTAATTGATCTTTGCCATTAGATGAACAAAAACACTAACGAGTTAAATTAAGAGCAATACTTGTTAGAAAAATAAAAACGAAAAGGAAACATAGTTTTTGGTTAAAACGCAAAACACAATTATAATAACACTGTTTGCATTACCTGTATTAAAACAATTGGCCTATTTTGATTCAAATTTCAGAAGATCATCTGAATAGTTTAGTTAGTTGGGTTGACATCCCACTATATATGTAAAATTTGAATGTTTCTGTTTTGGTCATGAGAGTGCAGAGTATTTAAAGATTTTTGCATATGGGTTTTGACTTATAAGAAATCTAATGCCGAAATATATATATTTAAAACCTCAAGTATACATATGACTAAGAAGTAGAAGAATTCTGTAATTTTTTTTTCTCTTGAACGTTCCAGTTATATAATCTAGCTGTGTTTACTTCCATGGTAGTAATATTTTCCCTGAGAAATATGAAATCTTCCTCGGCTGCTTGTAAGTTTTCCTCTACTGTTTTCAATTTTTCTGCCAACAAATTTACAGCCTCATCAATTGAGTACTCCATCATTATGTCCGCACCTAACCACAAACAAACCTTATCTGTAGGTTCAATGACTGCCCGGCTATATAATGTGTCATTTAATTCATAATTTGTAAGAATGGATTGCGAATCGTCCCTCTTCTGTTTAAGAAATTGAACCATTTCCAATGATTTTTGTATATCTGGAATCTTCGCCTTGTATTGCTGCACAGCGTTTTGTTTAGATGTTTCCATGAACTTATATTGCTGCAATCTTTGTTGCAATTTTTGCATTATAGGTTCGAACTCATCTACATTCTTTATTATATCTTCGACTTTAGATATAAAGGGTGCTTGAGGAATACCTCTTGGGTTTTTCTCGGTTGGTCTATGGGCAAAATTATTCATTGTTAATATTTTGAACACGAAAGGCAAAACTTTGGTTATTCCAGTTCATGAAAGCCAATAATCTATTGCCAATTTTTTCTGGCTATCAAAAATTCACCAGTTAATAAATGATAAGTAACAAAATTACTGTCTTGTACAGATTAAAAGCATCCTTTTGAACAACTTACCTATCTAAAATGTCTGCCATCTTTCAATAAAATTAAACTGATTCTTTCGAAAGTTCAAATTCTTATATGAAATCCTAATTCCTTCTGGAAATGTCTGAGTTTGTGGGTCATAAGCTTTCATTCATCATAATATTGAATTTGGATTGTTAAACTTCAACAAGTTTCGTTATTTATGCTATTGACGCACAAGAAATCACGAAATGAAAATTTTAGTCAAGATAGGGCACAGTAACTAGTCACATTTTATTATGCAGGGCAATAGACCCATCATGTGATAACTAATCTCGTTTTTTCGAATTTTTTTATTTTTTTTAAGTTTTACCTCTTTTAGCTTTCTTCACGCAATGTATTCAAAACGTGCATATCTGAAAAATTGAAATTTTTTAAAACAACTTTGCGCTTAAGTAGAAGCATATATTTTTTTATTGATTTACACATTCAAATAGTAGATGTTCAGGTGTTAAATATCAAATCAATGGGGTTCACTTGAGTTATCTTTCTAGCTTTTTTTTTTCCAAGTTTCAGTGTAAGCGCAGAAACAATTTCAAAAAAAATTAATAAAGATATATATAGAAATTGAAATACCTATTTTCATCTCTTCCTTTTAAAGTATTAATTTACATTGTTATCAGATCATCATCATCAAAAGTTAGTTCAAAATGGGTAGAGATCATTTCACTAAACAACACGAAAGAACCGGTCGCAGAGAAGCTCCAAAGTCAGACAACGTCTACTTGAAGTTATTGGTTAAGTTATACTCTTTCTTAGCTCGTATGTAATGTGTTAGAATTTATATTTTCGATATAATGAGATAAAGAAGAATAATGATATGCGATCTATTTGCACGATTAAATAATCGAAACTATCATAATCTTGTGATCCAGTTAATTGGAATCATTGGAATCTGATTGAAGTTACTTAGTGTAACTTTACAGATTGTTGGCTCCGCTAATGGCAATAATTTGGGAAGAATTTCCTATGAGTTGCTATTGTAGCGTTGAGCGTAATCTTTATTTCTGCAAGTGCAATTTAATTGTGCGATTATTTTTGAGCAGAACATTTGTAAACTAACACACTTTTATAGGTAGAACCGATGCTCCATTCAACAAGGTCATCTTGAGATCTTTGTTCTTATCCAAGATCAACAAGCCACCTGTTTCTGTCTCCAGAATTTCTAGAGCTTTGAAACAAAAGGGTGCTGCTGAAAAGACTATTGTTGTTGTTGGTACCGTTACTGATGACAACAGAATTGCCGAAGTTCCAAAGACTACTGTTGCCGCTTTGAAATTCACTGCTGGTGCCAGAGCTAAGATTGTCAAAGCTGGTGGTGAAGCTATCACTTTGGATCAATTAGCTTTAAAGGCTCCAAAGGGTCAAAACACTTTGATTCTCAGAGGTCCAAGAAACTCCAGAGAAGCTGTTAGACACTTCGGTATGGGTCCACACAAACACAAGGCTCCAAGAATTTTATCCAAGGGTAGAAAATTCGAAAGAGCCAGAGGTAGAAGAAGATCTAGAGGTTTCAAGGTCTAAGTTCATTGAATTTGAATCAACGCTTTGTCTCTTTATTTTTTCACTTCAAAATTTCGGTAAATTTATATATTTTAATGATTTGATGATTGTTTTATAACTAATTTACTATGTTTTATAATTTTGTAGGTCTGAAAGCTTATAAGTGAATCGAGCCGATTAATTGCTGTATAAATTTATACCCAAAAAATTGAAGGCATCTCGTTTTCTGTTCGTATTTATCTAAAAATTAGATGCGTGCGCGAGTTCCAGCTTCACTAATGGTTAAATATTGTTAAACGCGTATTATCTGGATAAAATGTAAACAAAACAGATCTTTCTGCCTTATCATCTTCAAATATACTCTAAATTGCAAGCGCTATAAATACATTACTGGAACATAGCCTTTTGATTCATTGGTGGAAATAAGAGACTTCCAATTTTGACTAATAACACATTCAATGACACAAATATGTACATGCATTTGCTGCGAAACAAGAAACCCGAATTCAAAGATAGTCTGCTAACAAGCGGAGTTGATGTATCTGAGTCATATAAATATCTATCAGAAGAGGAAGACGAAGATGAAGATTTTTATAACCAGGAAGAGCATTCTGGAAACGTGTCTCCAACTGTAGCTAATTTCAGTAATTTAACATTTATAAGAGATGGTGCTAAGAAGTTGGATCACTGGGAAAAAGAAAATCAATCTATCATCTCTAAAGATAATTATCATCAACTGAAAGAAAGAGCAAGAGAGAATGGGTCGCCTGTAAGTCGGAAAAATAAACAGGCAAATCATTTGAATGTGAACCCTAAAAAGGATCCCATGCCTGTGGATGCAAATATGGAAAATAATTCACCGATAAGCGAAATAATTCATTCCACCCCGTTAATCCATTCAAATAATGAAGCTGTTGTCACCAATATACTGAAGCCAAAAAATAAAGTACAGCTTGAAAGTATTAAAGAAACAGATTTACCTTTCATAATTACTGAAGACTATAATACTAAAACTAATGACGCTACACAGAAAAGAAAAGTTTCCCTAAGTTCTAAAGTAGTCAATGAAAAAAATGACCATAATGAAAGCCTAGAGAATCTGAGTGGCATGACATTAAAAGAACCAAATACACATACAAATAATAATGTTTTTATGGAAAAGCCTGTATTATCTGGTGATGATACCATAAGTATCGAATTACTATCTTTGGAAATTGAGGTTCTAAAGAAAAGGTTAGCCGAGAAAGAGAATTTATTAATCAGGAAAAAACAGTCCAAAGAAGTTGTCAAAAAACATGTAATGAACTCTAGTAAGCTGGATCTAAAATCAATATCTCCAGAAACAGTGCCTAATCTTGGTGTTTTAAATCATTTTACCAACAAAACTGTATATGAATCCTATGAACTAAATATCATAGACGAGTCAAGTGAATTTGAATTAGCGAACACATTGAAGAATATTTGCTTAAAATTAAAAACTCCTTATACTAAGTTGCCGAGCACAATTGTTAATCTACCTAATCTCGTAAAATCAGAGATGCATTTATTGAAGTTTGCCAATAGTGTTCATCAAAAGTTGTTTTCGACTAATATTGAAATTCCTATACTTGGATTGAACTCAGTGCTATTTATGGATACAAGAGTAGGCTATAAAGGAGTTACAGATGATGCTATCAAACGCTCAAGAATTAGTTTTTTACAATCGTTGAATCAAATGGAAAAGAAAATAGATCTCTTAAAGGCTTACATTAATGAGATAGGATAAACCTAAATGCATAGAAGTGATCCCGCAAACAAACTTTTACTTGTAACATGTAAATCAATTAATATCAATATAAAAAGAAAATACTGAAAAGTCAATGAGATTTCACATCAACATCTCTCAAAACATTTATATAAAGCTGGAAGGTTAGCAATTTCCACAATGGAATTTAGCATATCATCTGTGGCGAGTAAACGCTTTTTGACAATAGTTAATAAAAAAACCACCTGCTTTATATATTCTGTCATTTCTAAAGGTTCATCTTCATTCATGACGTCATCATATTCTGGAACAACATCTGGAACGTAGAATAATGCTAATTCCTTTAATATACCATCAAGGCATGCCTTTTCTTCTGTGAAATCAATTTTTGTTGCCAACTTGAAAATAAAAATAGGAAGTTTATTCAATGAAGGAATATAATTTTTAAGGAACATAGGAATAGCTACAATTTTGGGATTGGATGAATCATCTGACGTATCAATTACAACGTTGAAATATTCTTCCAACATTTCCTTCATCATAACAAGCTTTTTAATACTCGTGTCAATGAAATCATCTTGATTTATTTCTTCAAGATTATCATCATTTCCCTCTGCAAGTTGCAGCAAAACCAATTCTATGCAATCTTTAACAGTGACTTGATTTTTGAGGTAAATTTTACCGAAGTTTGAAAATTCAGATAATCCAATTTGATAAAACATATTATAAAACAACTTTCCATAATCCACTATATACAAGTTGATTTCATGCTGCAAAGTCAACAGGCGTGTTGAATATTGAACAATTCCAACAAATACAAAATTAGAGAAAATATCTGTCAATGGTTTATTTACATTTCTTTCAACATCTTGTCTCAATTCGAGAATTGTATCTAGCGAAACAATGACTCTTTCATTCGCCACAAATGAATATCCCTCTTTATCAGATATGCTTTCGAAGAAACCATCGTTATCAGATTGTTCCACTGGTAGTTTTAAAATTTCATCAGGAAGAGTCATATTCTCATTCTCGGAGATTTTAGTACTATTTTCGACTGCTATTATTTGATCTGTCGTTTCTGACCCGGGCGATTGAATGACTGTCTTAAGATCAGTATTTTCAGACTGAACATGAGAAGAAAAATCAGAAGTATGCGGCTGCGATGGTAAATCAATATCAGGAACTTGTGGTACCTGCAGAGGTTTCAAAAAAGCAGTAATATCTTTTTGGGAAGCGTCAACTCTCACTAACTTACTTTCATGATTTCTAGGCTTTGAGCTGAATGCGAACTGAGACAAATTTCCTAGTTTAGCTGTAGAAGAATTGTTCAATTTTTGTTTTTTAGGGAAGGGTTCGTGGACGATTTTCTTATTAGAATCCATTTTAGGGAGAATCATCTCTGTTCTAAAAGATCTCGTATCATCTATTTTGCTTAATTCATCCTGAATCCTGTTTGAAATTGTAGAAATAATTTCTTCTTCATTAAGGAATCTGACTTCTTTTTTGGTGGGGTGAATATTTACATCCATTTGTTTTGGATTAATTTGCAAATTTAAATAGGCGAAAGGTTTCGTTCCTTTTGGTAGAAATATCGAGTAAATATTCAAGATTGCTCTTTTTAAGGGATCACAATTAACTAGCCTATTGTTAATAAAAAAAAGGATATGTGATTTTTTGTTATTGAAATAATTAAGATTAGATATTTGACCGTTGAAAAATTGTAATCCATGAACCTCTTCGTTACTTTCTATACATATTAAATTATTGGACACATCTGATCCATATATCAATCTAATTTTCTCTTTTATATTTAGCGAATCTCTAATATTAATGGCATTATGTGATTCGCCCACTTTTTTAACTACAAAACCCACATTTGGAGTATGTATTGCATATTTCTGCACTACATCCAATATCTTTAAATATTCTTCATTAGATGACCTCAAGGACTTCAACCGTGAAGGAAAATTATAGAAAAGATTTTCCACCGTTATCTGTGTACCATTTTTACCAGCCACTGGTTTTGCATCTGGCAAGTCACCTGGTTTGGAAGGCACTAACTTGCCTTGTGAATACTGGCATTTCCATGCACATGAGGAGTCTTTTGTTTTGGTTATCACCCTAAAATGTGAAATATGGGATATAGAAGCCAAAGCTTCTCCACGAAACCCATACGTTGAGATAGATTGCAAATCCTCGAAAGTTGCTAGTTTAGAAGTTGTGAATCTTTGACAT
The DNA here is from genome assembly GCA_031125705.1 of Saccharomycopsis babjevae. Lineage (NCBI taxonomy): Eukaryota > Fungi > Ascomycota > Saccharomycetes > Ascoideales > Saccharomycopsidaceae > Saccharomycopsis > Saccharomycopsis babjevae. Next base: position 101,197 of record JASTVB010000013.1, on the reverse strand, counting down.
AGAATTGGTAGGTCATCCTTCATTATACCGCTACCATTATCTGTGATCTGCAATAACTTGAGTCCACCATCTTTCACTGTGACCTGAATTTGAGTCGCTTTTGCATCAATACAGTTCTCCAACATCTCCTTTAAGGCATTTGCGGGAGCCACAATGATTTCTCCTGCCGCAATTCTGTTGATTACGGACTCCTCCAAAGGCTATAAAGGCAATTAGTTAGTCATAAGTTTCCTTGAAACAGGATACCAAAAGGGAAAAGCAAAAACAATATTCTCTTGCTGTTGAAACTCCTTAGGAATGATGAGGTAAAAATAATAAAAAAAGAAGAATAAATGGAAATAAAAACGTACTTTAATGACACCCATACTGGCATCCGAGTTCTTTCAATGTTTAAATGCTGTTCAAAATAATCTGCACTTTCTTTCAAATTAAGTATTATATGTATTACATAAAACAATATTTGATCCATGAATTTGGAATAAAATGTGATCTGTGTCTTCCAAACCTCCTAAGTATTATTCAGCAGTTTATACTATAATCTACTACTACCAATAATTTAATAAAATGTAGTAATCCAGCGATGTTATTTTTTGAAAATATACTACAAATTCTTTTCAAACTATTTCCCAGGAACGTAACAAATTCAAAGAGGTTGTTCTCTTAGTATATTATACATTATGTGTGTGGTCATTACATCAATCAAGAAAACAACCAAGATGATACTAGGGGGATTATGACTCTGTATTTTACGCGTTTATTGCTTATTGCACTATTCAAACCAAAGACGCGTCGCTCATCTCTCTTTCTCTATTCTATGCGCACATCTAATGTTCTAAATGGTTTCTTCTTTCTTGACACATGCCAAGTACAAGGTTATTCTAAAATTGCCTTGACCTTTAAGTAGCTGAAATAGTTAGAAAGAAACAATTAATTTAAACAAATTTTAAATATATTATATTTTTCTAAACCGAAATAATTTGTTTTGGTTTAAATTATCACTGTTCTGAAAACTCATTGATAATGAAATTCAAAAAAGTAACCTATAAAATGGAGAAACTAGTCGAAAACCATACAATTATGGTACGAGCCCTGTATTTTTAGGAGGATATTTATCTGGATATTTCAGCATGGAATCGTTTACATGATCTTTGGCTTTAAACGAAGGAATGGTTCGTACGATAATTGAATAGTTAGTATAGTCATTCTATTGTTTAGTAGAATACTATATTTACAGATTCGTTTGTTTTGTTTCTTGTTTTACTTACATTATTCTTAATTTTTTTGGTTGTTCACTCGTTTTATCTTATTATTGTTCTATTTTATTATTATTTTAGCTCTGTTTTCCTTTCTTTTTTTTTTATTCTACTTTAATTCATTTTTGTTTTGAAACTGGTCAGCAATTTGATGAGATAATTCTAAAGATTCAAACAAATTGGGTACTTATTATACGGATACTTGAATGCATTTTCTGTTTCTTGCAGAATCTTTTGTCAGGTAACGAACGATTATTATAACAGCAGCACATGTCGTCCATAGGCTTGGGAAGATCTCCCGTTATCTATCCGACACCATTGAACACAGAATCTGCATCCAACAGTAATGAAACGGGATTGGGTGGTTCGAATGGAAATTTAAATAGAGGTTACAGTAGTGGACTCAATACCACCTACAATAGCAACAAGCTTGTTTCGCCAGTTTTAACGCGATCTTCACCGTTGATTACCAAGTATACAAAGAGAAGATTGAAAAAAGTAAAAAAATTATACGGAAATAGCTCTACAGCAAGTTTTGCTAATGAATACACGAATGGAAATCATGGTTTCAAATCTTCAAGAAGCAACATAGATGATCGGCTTCTGAAAAAGAATAATCCAATGTATATTAAGGATACAGTAGAGTATAAGTTGCATTTGATCAGAAAGGTTTTCTTGCCAAAACTCCCAATGAACAATAACATTCAAGACTATCTCCCCGCGTTGACTTCTTCTTCCCCAGTCGATATCGAACTTTACTGCTTTTTTGGGCTAATTTTTAAAAACTTTATAAATCTGTGGTACGCTAGAATATCAGATAATGATGAATTCACTCTTGAAATAATAGATGTCTTGGCTCATCTAACCAGAAATTTGGAGACAAGATTTCGTAAATTGAACTTTTCGGATTTATTACTCGATGACATACCGTATATATTGAATAATCATAGGGAGTTTTACTTATTTTGTTTGAACAACTTGAATTCTCAATATATACAATGCAACAGCATGAAAGAAGCTTTTGATCTTTTAAATAATCATCCAGCTTTGAGTGCAAAATTTAAAGAAAATGAAGATATTCAAATATCAAATTTCAGCGATTTTGAAAGTTATTCTCAAAACTCAAAATTAAAGCTGGCTTCTTATAATGATTTGAATCTACAGGAAAATGATAAAAATCATGATATTATTTATACTGAAGATAATAATCAAGATGCTAGTATTGGCATTTTGAATGATAGTATATTTATAAATGAAAGAATCTCAGTATACAGTAAAGAAAAAGAGAAGGCAATTTTAGAAGAAAATTATTTGTTTTTATTATCAAAAGGAGTTTTAGCATTGTTGTTACCAGTTGATTTGCTGGATTGTCAGCTAGCTAAATTTTTTTTGAGAAGCATATTTGCTAACATTGTTCTTCGTTCAATAATCAAGAACTTATCAGAACCTGATATTCTTTATAAAATATTGATTGCTATTTTCTCCAAAATGAATAAAAAAAATGATGCTTTTGTGAAATGTGATAAAGTCAATAATGAGCAAACGCAAACTAACGATGGGGTTGTTAGCGAAAATAGTAATAATATTAGCATTAATTCAATGATTCAGTTACCTAAGACAATTAAGTGGAGAATTTTCGAATTATTTAGAAAAATATCTCATTTTATTGCATATTTAACTGACTCAAATATGACTTCTTCATTGAATACTGAGGATGAAACAAGTTTTGAAGATGAGGATTTTGAGATGAAAAATAAACACAGGGAAAATAATGGTACTCATCATTCTCGAAATAAAGGAGGTCAAGATGATTTTTTGACTAATCCTGAAATTCCTATAGTTGATAGATTTTTTTTGATTTTTTTTAACAATTTATTCAATTTTTCTATCGAAAATCCTGTTTTATATTGTATTATGAAATATTTTGGATTATGGTTTCTCAGTTATAATATAGAAGAGATAAAATTACAATCAAAAAAGAAAAAGAATGGGGTGAATGAGAATCAAAAATTAAACAGTTTAATAAACCGCAATTTATTTTCTATCAGAATCAATCAGATAATATATAACTTGATAAATAAGTTAATTATTTTGAAATTTTTGAAAAATGAACAATTTATCATTTCTATTATCCAGACGTTTAGACATTTACTATTCCCAAATGATGATGAAATGGGTCCACCTAGAAAAGTTCCTGATTCTGAAGAATTACAGAATATTAAGATTGAACTTTTTCAGTTAATGAAGAAAAATATTCCAGGATGGTTTAAATTATTTGTATTTAATGAAATGCCCAACAAGTCGTATTACTTTTTTACCAGCAAAGTGAATAATTCAAAAGGCGCACAAGTGGATGAAAATGATGTAGGTGATATGTTTATCAATGAGAAGGACATAAACGATGAAACAACTGAGCTGTCGGTTGGAAATAATACCAATAATAATGAAAACGATGATCTCAATGATACGCTAGGAAACGCAACTAACACTAGGAGAATGAAAAATGGAAGCACTATGTTCAGATCTATGGTGAAAACAAAAACAGATTATAAGTTGTATTTATTTATAGAAAGTCTTAAGGATAGTGATTTTAATAAGTTACTAATTTATAATATCCTAGATCACTTATTAATTGAGTTATTTCCCGAAATGGCTAACTTGACACCCTCTGAATTAGAAAGGCATTGAAAAATTAATTAATGGTTTCCAATAGTTTTGAGATAATTATATTTATATATGTATAGATTTATAAATATATATATGTATGTGTGTGTGTATATATATATATATAACATTATGCTTTGTGTTCCTGAAGTAAAAAAAAACAAATCCTAGAACAACAACTTTGTAGTCAAATCATGAAATTTAATTCACCGATAGTGCTGAAATCATCAGAGAATCAGCCTCTTAACAAAAACAGTATTTTGAACTTTTCACTTTGGCTTGTTAATTAAAGTATTAAGTAAACATGAAGAATGTTCAAAACTCAAAATAAACGAGTTGATAAAATTACCTATTTTTCGTGAAAGTTAAGAAAAGATCCTTAAACCTCAAAACAGTAATAAAATAAGGATTTCTGATAGCAAAAGTAAATTTTCAATTGGAATATTCTAATTGCAATGAGACTCGCATATTCCAGAAAAACCAAATCATTTAATGTCTTCAGTTATTTTTAGTACTAAAAAATTAGCGGTTTATTATGGATTATTCACGATAAATAGTATATGCAGTTTTTTGAGCTTGATAGCGTGTCTTTTCTTGAATATAGAAGTTTAGTTTCCCAAAAATTATTAATATTTTCCAATTATGGGATTTGGAACGTTACAGTTTTCCGTGTAATTTTCCCAAGCTAACAATCTAAAGGCTCATAAATCTTTGAAAAATTTAGTACGCTCTCTTCTTGGTTCAAGTTCATCAAGGTTAAGAGTGGTTCCTGGGACGACATTTCTGGAAGATCCTGCCGGGATTATTCTGTCTTGAGTAAATTCGTGGAAAAGTCTTTCAGGTTGGTTCAATTGAAACAATTGAAACAATTGCTGTTTCTTTTCCACGTTTGATCTGTATTCTTTGGAGACATTTTGGACATCCTCTACGGTGATTTGTTTGCCTAACAATGATTGCAAAATGGTCTTACCATCGTGTTTGGATTCCCAGGATTTGTTCAAGGAGTAAGCCCCAAGAATAGTAGCGGAAACACCAAGTAAGTAGAGAACGTGAGAATTGATTGGGGAATCAGCAGGTGCCAATCCTGGACCGTGATGGTGGTGTTCTTCGTGGTGATGTTCTTCGTGGTGGTTCAAGGTTCTTGAAGAAGCAGAGAAGGATCTTGCAAGAACAGCTTGGGAGATCTTCAAACCACTTTTTTTAGATACTTGGAGAAACATATTGCAGAGGAGCTGTGTAGGTTCAATACTACTGGGATAATATGGGTTGACAGTGGATGAGTTCTATCCAAGGGGAGTAAACAAACTTCTTTTGCTTTTATGGAGATAGCCAATACTTGTAGTGAGACTTTGATTAGCTATGCGTATCTTTTTTTGAGAGAGACACAGAGCAGAAGAAATAAAAAAATTTTTCTTTTATTAATAACTGAGGGCCTACAGAAAAGTGCTAGAAAAAAAACGCTATTTTTTTTATTAAAAATTGCAGCAATTTGATTGGATTTATTAAATCATACTAAAAGCACGACAACAATATGCCAAACGAATTTGAATCTCAAACTCAAATCATAGTGGCATATCAATTATCATATATTTTAGTATAACTATATGTATTTTGAGTTAAAAAAGAAGAACCTATAGAGTGAAGTGATTGAAGTATAGAGCTACTGTAATAACAAAGGTGTAAGTTGGTTAGTGGTAACCAAGAGAAAAGAAGGATCAGAACATAATTTTGTAGAAGCAGGTTTGTTGTGCCTTGAAATCAGTGTAAGATTAGCCAGGTTTAGCCGCCGATACAAAAGTTAAAGGGAAAAGTCCAGGCTAAAGAGCACGAAATAAGTTATCCTGTAAAGATACATAAGCAAAAAAAAAAAAGATAAAAGAAATAGCAGTACTTGAATCACCAAAAGAGAAAACCAAAGAACACTTGCAAACAAACGAACAATAGAAAATCCGATCACTAGTGATCGAGGAAAATTCAAATTCATAATAAACCTTTTGTTCCTTCAACAAGTGGGCTGTTATTTTTGTTGCACTCTGTTTGATAACGTTCAGATTTCAATTCAACGGAGAGCCGCTGAACAAACCTAATCATCGGGAAGAGACTGATATTTGGCTTGTTTGCTCAAAAGGAAAAAGAGACAGGGCGTGCGGAAGAAGTTAAAGATACTAATAAACTGGGATAATGGTGTCGACTTCCGTAGATGAAGTAGCAGCAGAGTCTTACGAATTTATGGTGAATTGTGATAAGTTCTGCCTTGAGCGCTGTCAGTATAGCTTCCAGCAAATATGTAGTTACGAAGATCCTTGCAGTCAAACCCTTTTGCAGCGCGTAATTGAAGAATCCAATTTCGAATATCAAGTTGATACAGGTCAAGTAGATACTGAGTTCAAAATTTTGAGCTGTGCTGCGGCTGTAAGTAGTAATTCATTGCCAGATTATATGAAATTCATCAAGCATATAACACAACGAATTATGACAAATTACCATCAGAATGGAAAAAATGAAAGTAATTTAAAACATGTATTCTTGAAAAAATTCTTGGGCAGTCATTCAATAAATTTGAGCATTCAAAAATCAATGAGCTTCTCTGAGCTTGAGGAACAGCTTTTTTATTCCAATATGTTAACAGAATTGAATTGTTATACTATATTGACTGAAAATGGATTTCTGGACGAGTTTCTAGTAACTCTAATGCAAAGAAGAAAACTGCCTTTTTCTTTACTTTCTTTTGCTATTAAATTTGGTTTTTTAGATAATGCATTCAAAGAAAATTTTAAAAACAAGCTATTTGAAATTTTGATAGACATGCCTACTATTAAACCACAGAAGTTTAGCGAAACCGTAGATTTGCATTTTCAAAAATTATTAGACGAAATCAAAAAGATACAGGAACATGCAACCTCCGCAATATTGGAAAGTAGCGTAATTGATGAAAACGATATCACACACAATGTCAAGGGACGTAGATACGCCAAAAAATTAGGAACAAAGGCGTTGAAGGATTCCAAAGTTAGGAAAGTCCGAAGAAAAATAGAGAAAATATCAAAATTGAAGATGCAAAGAAGCAACAGCAATAATAGCATCGATTTAAATACAATCAATGAAACTGCGAGCAAAGAGATAGAGAAAATTGATTTTGAAAACATCATTATGGCTACGGAATATTGTGCTGAGGTGGAAAAAAATAATTTAAATAGCAGTGCCAATGATGGAAACTTGACAATAACTACAGAAAATATTCTACACAACAGTAATAATTCAAAATTTTACAATAATTTTTTTCAGGAAATTGAACAAAAAATGGGTAATGAAAACAGTCCCGCTGCGTACCAGGATGAGAATGACCCTAGTTTTTCAGAAATAGAGGAAATAAGAAGAATGTTAGAAAGGGAAAAATTTGTGGCGAAAGAATAAACTTAGTGAGTTTCACTTTCACTTCTAAACGGAAAATCAAGCTGAAACACATTTTAAATGATATATTGTACTATTCAAGCCATTTTACGCAATTCTAATACCTTTTGTGTTATCATGTGTATTTTGATTATATTTATGCACCTTTATAACATATTTTAATATTACAAATACATAATATCTTCACTCCTTACAGTATGCAGACAAAACTGTTCGTTGGTTATTTTGGACATGTGCAACAACCTAGATTTTGAAGGACTATTTCTTGAATAAATTTTTCTTGAATTAACATCTTCAACATATTCAATCACACAATGTTTAATATTCAAAATGGCAATACAGTTTCAATTGCTAAGATGTTTTTCACAAGAAAAGTAAGCTGGTATGTCAATAAATTGCAATATTTTACTATAAAGTTGCTGTATAGTGTTTATTTACTGACATCATGTATTTGAGGTTATGCAGCACCTTTCTAAGATTATTCCCACTGAAAAAGCGAAGAGCAAGACAGTTAAAAGGTTAAACAAGGGAAAGAAAAATCAAACAAAAAAATTTTTTTTTTGATTTTTCTCCTTTTGCACTTCTCAAGAAAATTTTTTAAGCTGCACAGTGAAAAAATATATATTTAACCATCACAACTTCTGGCTATTCTCAAACTTTACGTATTTCACACAATTTAACCTTAGGAATATTAACGCATTATCACCATAATCAGTATACAATTATTACAAAATGAGTGAAACTATCAGTAACGTTGACGAAAACTTAATCGAAAGTAACTACCACGAAGTTGCCCACACTTTTGATGACTTGAACTTGAAGGAAGAAATCTTAAGAGGTATGTATTTTACATTTAATTTTTACAATTAACCAACGTGTTAATGTTAGATATGTGGACCCACAGTAAGGGGGCTTTTGAAATGGAAGAGGAGAGTAATGACTTTGAAGTTTTTAATGAATGATTTCAAGAACAGATGAAATGATCAGCAGTTTTATAAATAGCCGTTCAACGTATGACATGCGCCTGTTTTTTCTTATATGAAAAAAGATTTTTGGACAATTTTCTTTTACCACATGACGAAGCAAACGTTTGATGTTTGGAAAAATGATCTACGAACCTTAGGTTTTATTACAAGAGAAAAGCCATTTGCTAAGGAGTTAGAATATTGGCATTTTTTTAGTATTTTTGATTAAATAATTATGGAGATTTTTTGTGAAGTCGACCCACTTTCAAGTTTTTGTTCTATGGAATTTTTTCATGGTTTTGAACGAGCGGTGAATTTTTTTTCTATGTCTTCATCCTACGATGGGCCATCACTACTGCTGGAGGGCTTTGTGCTCATCAAGACATATCATTGTTTTGGATGACGTTATTCTTGATTTCCGATAAAGACTAATAGCATCTTGGAGAATGAGAGATCTTTTTTTGATACTAAGGTTGGTAAATTTTCATTTTGCACTAGTGTGTTCGATCTTTGTTGAAATTTCAAAATATGTCATAATTCTCTTCGAGTTTCATCTCCTAATATGTTTATATTGATACGTATCACGTACCATTCTTGCATCAGAAAATACTAACATTCATAACTTGCGATGCAAACAACAAAAGTTGTTGACTTTATGCGTGTATGGTATTTAGTCTTCCAGTCTTCCGAATTTTTGATTGAAAAAATTGTGGTATGCTTAATCTACCGAAACTAGTTGAAAACAGACTTGCAAAGCTGTATATATACTATACGGTATTTAATCAGATAGACTCAGAAGCTATAGATTTCCAAATACCATCACATCTCATTGAGTTGACCAGTATTTGTTATTGTATATGCGCATCTTAATTTTTTTTATAGGTATCTTTGCTTACGGTTACGAAGAACCATCCACCATTCAACAACGTGCTATTTTGCCAATTGTATCTGGCAGAGATGTTTTGGCTCAAGCCCAATCTGGTACTGGTAAGACTGCCACCTTCACCATTTCTACTTTACAAAGAATTGACAGCAGTTTGAAGGCCACCCAAGCATTGATTTTGGCTCCAACCAGAGAATTGGCTTTGCAAATCCAAAAGGTTGCATTAGCCATTGGTTACTACATGGATATCACCATCCATGCTTCTATTGGTGGTACTTCTTTTGAAAATGATACCAAAGCTTTGAGAGCTGGTCCACAAATTGTTGTTGGTACCCCAGGTAGAGTTTTCAACATGATTGAAGAACGTATCTTGAAGACCAACCACGTCAAGATGTTCGTTTTGGATGAAGCCGATGAAATGTTGTCTTCTGGATTCCAAGAACAAATCTACAACATTTTCACTTCCTTGCCAACTACCACTCAATCCGTCTTGTTGTCTGCTACCATGCCAAGTGAAGTCTTGAAGGTTACCGATCAATTCATGAAGGACCCTGTCAAGATTTTGGTTAAGAAAGATGAATTGACTTTGGAAGGTATTAAACAATACTTCATCAATGTCGAAGAAGATTTATACAAGTTCGACTGTTTATGTGACTTGTATGACGCTATCTCTGTTACTCAAACTGTTATTTTCTGTAACACCAAGAGAAGAGTCGAAATTTTGTCTAACAAGTTGAAGGAGAAAGACTTCGTTGTCTCCAGTATCCACTCCGAATTGTCCCAATCCGAAAGAGATATCATCATGAAGGAATTTAGAACTGGTTCTTCCAGAATTTTGATCTCCACCGATTTGTTAGCAAGAGGTATTGATGTCCAACAAGTTTCTTTGGTTATCAACTACGATTTGCCATCTAACAAGGAAAACTACATCCACAGAATTGGTAGAGGTGGTCGTTTCGGTAGAAAGGGTGTTGCCATCAACTTCATCACTGACAAGGATGCCAACCAAAAGACCGAAATTGAAAAGTTCTACTCTACTCAAATCGTTGAAATGCCTGCTGAAATTGACTCTTTGTTCTCCTAAATTAATTGTTGTATGTTGTCATTTGCAGCTTTGATGTATCTCTTTGAACACCATATATCTTTTCTTTATCCAGGACTGGTAGCAATCTACCAATGAAAATTGATGAGGGACTTTCGAGAGAAAGAAATAATAGCAAAAAGAAAAACAGGGGTTAATGAACGTGAATAATAGTATTTCAGCCCAACAAGTTTTGTAACTTGATGCTGCACCTTACTTTATTTAGCGCTTATTCTTTCAAGGTTTTTCATGTTAAATTCTTTATTTGTATGGTTTTTTTTCCTCTTCTTGACTTTCTTTTCTTTTTTTTCACCTGAATTTTCTTTATGGTATCTAAGGATATATTGTGATAATGCATAGCTAGTTATTTATTTCTATGTGTATTTGTATGTATTTATATTTACTGTCGACATGTTGTAAAGGGTTCTGTCTTTTGAACTTAATGAGTGTGGTTTTTTTCTTTTCTAGATTGATTAAGTCGATGTTGAAAATGTATGCCAGAACTTGCAGAGCGCTTTTTTTCTCTCAACCGGATGAAACACGCACGCCTACAACCGCCTACAACCCGTGTGGAAAAAACCTGTGCGTGCGAATATCTTAACATCCAAGCGACTGGCTGTTCACGGCACAGCTGTGTACATCCCTAAATGCTATTATCTTGAGCCAATGATATTGCAAGTTCGGAGTCACCTGTACTTAGCGACCACAAGTGGATTGCACCGGATGTAGCTCGCAGGCTTCTGTGGAATAGCAGGTTTTAGGTTTGCAAACAATGTGAACAAAGAAGCCGAAGGCAATAAAATTCAAGACTCTATTGCGCACGAGAAACGAGACACTATAAAGACATCTCAAACCACCAGGAATGTTTAAAACCACTATTGTAGAGTAAATAGCATTAAAGGATTTTAGATGACAATTGCTATCACGATGTTGATATTCATTGCAAAAGCCAGTAATGACTATCACGTCGTGAGTTCTGAGATGGACAGCTTCTGCTTTGGTGTCTGCAGTGGTCAAAAAAACAACTTTGATTTCTGACTGTCATCTTTTGGTTCCTATGGTATCCAGCTTCTCTCATCTGTCTAAGTAGTTACCTATGTTGCTTGTCTAAACATCAAAAATTCCCCCAGAATCACGAGTCATGACTCACCCTGTGCGTGTGTTTGCACAAACGCAAATTTAGGATCTCAGAGTTACGAGAGCGCACCGGCCCGCCCAGCTTGAGGCAGCTAGCGCCTAACGTTTTTTTAAACTTAGCGCCCAACCCTGAACGATTGACGCTTTTGACCAGACTCCTATAGCGTTTGGGCAACCCAGCCCAATGAAAAACCAAACTGCGCTTGAAAATACTACCAAGCAGCCCACAGCACCTGCCCATACGTCCTGGCCTGGTGACTGCTGTTGAGTATCGAAATTATATTTTCCAACATGTAATATTTTTTTTTTCTTTCTTTTTCTTTTTTTTCTTTTATCCTCTGTTATTGTTTTTTTTTTAATTGTACTTCAACTTGCTTGACAATTTTTCCGCTAAGTTACTCAAATAGCGAGCATTTGACATATATAAAGACCAGCCGGTTCCCACATATTTCGGTCTAAACCTTCCAGTTGGGTGTTCTCAGATACTTTCAACGTTAGATTCTCAGTTATTTTTGAATCTTTGATTTTTCTATTGAGTTCTGTCACTTTATATAAAAAAGTTATATAACCAGTCTTTCCTGATTTAATCGCTTGTTGTTAAACATTTGTCAATCGTTTTCTGCTGGTAACCGCACTGCAATCTCATAAATATCTATTTAGAACAAACCGCTGACTGTTCTTATCTTATCTTATCTCTAATTCACCTGTTATATATTATATTTGTACTGCACAATATGACAATTGCTCCAATCACTCCAGCACACTACAAGTTTGCTAAAACAAAGAAAGTCACATTGGTGTTAGCACCTTTCTCTGGTGGACAGGGTAAAGGAGGTGTCGAAAATGGCCCAAGGGTTATGTTAGAGCACGGTTTGCAAAACGACATCAGTAAAATTGGCTGGAATGTAGAGGTCAGAGAGCCTTTGGAAAATGGTGAAGAATACTTGAGAGCCAAAGAAAATTTGCAGGACGTCTTTGGAAAATGTAAGAGACCAAAATTGGTTGGTGATGCAACCAATAAAATCTACCATGCTGTCAAAGATGCTGCTTTAAAGGGTGATATTCCTGTCACTATTGGTGGTGATCATTCAATTGCTATCGGTACAATTGCAGGCTCTTTTGCACAGCACCCTGATGCCTGTGTCTTGTGGATAGATGCCCATGCAGACATCAACACTCCATCCTCTACAGACTCAGGCAATTTGCATGGATGCCCTGTCTCTTTTCTCATGGGCTTGGACAAGGAATCCTATCCACCTGAACTTCAATGGGTTCCTACTGTACTTAAGACCAACAAGATTGCCTACATAGGTCTCAGAGATGTTGATGATGGAGAAAAAGAAATCTTAAGAAAACATAATATTCAAGCTTATTCTATGTATCATGTTGATAAATACGGTATTAGCAAGGTTGTTGAAATGGCTTTGGACAAAATAAACCCAAATAGAGACTTGCCAATTCACTTAAGTTACGATGTCGACGCTATTGATCCACTATATGTCCCAGCTACAGGTACTCCTGTAAGAGGTGGGTTGACTCTTAGAGAAGGTTTGTTCATTGCGGAAGAAGTCGCCAATACTGGTTTGCTTTGTGCGCTAGATGTTGTCGAAGTCAATCCAGATTTAGCATCGCATGATATCCATGTTCTTGATACAGTCTCCGCAGGTGTGTCTATTGCCAATTGTGCATTAGGTGAAACTCTTTTGTAATAATACTACAAAAGAATAAAAAAATGGGGGAACAAATCATTAAAGTTAGTATTTGCGGTTTTTTAGATTTTTTGTAGATTATTATGCATTTAACAATAAAAACAAACATCGCTCTATTTATACATATATATTTTCAAATGAAGACCAGTAATTAATGACTCAAATCATTTTTTTTTTTCTTATTTCGAACACTTTGACTGAAGTCGATTAGGACTTTTCTTCCATCTATAATTAAATCATTCTTCACTATTTTCATATAAGCAGCTTCACAAATCTCTGTAGTCTTAAATTCAACAAATCCATAACATAAACTGGTTCCTGTATCTTTATCTTTGATGATATTGACGTCCACTACATCACCAAACTTATTAAATATTAACTCTAAATCTTCATCATTTGTAATAGGATTTAGTTTATATACAAATAATATGTTCTCTAGCGGTTTGGTATTCCTAGATGGTAGGTCTCCCAAAAGTTCTAATGTCAAAGTTTGTGAGTCCATTTCTTGTTTTTCCATTCTCTGTAAATCATACTGGTCTTCTTCTATACTTTTAATGAGTTTCATGTATCGTTCGCCATCTTCTAGTTTGCTTAAATCTCTTGGTATTTTTAAGTGCGGAATCAATTCTTCAGGGTATACTGACGCCGATATATCTTCTAGATTATCATTTCGATAGTTAGAGACCATTGAATTTACAGAGCCAAATTTGTCTATGCTTTTAAAAAATAAGTTATTGTTGATTCCTCTCCTATCAAGGACAAATGGATCTTCTAATACATAAACATCCCGGATAATTACATCATTTAAAGACAAATCGTTCTCATTTATATTATTCAAAGTGTTATATCCTTCGGAAACTTGCCCAAAAACAACATCATCTTTGCATTGATCATTTATTATTTGTTCATGATCACTTAAATTAATTCTTATCTTTGAAGTGGCTCGTTTATTTTGAACTAATATTGAAACAGACCCAATTTTTTTATCTAGCTTAACATTATCAGGGATGAATCCCCGAAATGTACTTTTATTACTCTTAGTTTTGACCAGGCTTTTTTCCCTCAATGGATTTTTAATAAGCCTTTCAGATGGGTCAATTAAATCCCATATAGATTCTCCTTCTTTAAATATTGGATATAAGTTATCACTAAATTCAACTTTCGAATCTTTCTCAAGGCTATGAAATTTGCAAAATCTAAAATATTTGATCTGACATAACTTTATAAAATTGAAGGAAACAATAGGTAGCTCCTTATAGTGCAAATCCACAACAAAATTACCATGTGTCGTTTCAAGTAAAACACTCATGTTTGATAATAATGAAAACCAAGTATCTTGAAAATATCAGTGGAAATATAACTGAATCTTTTATAGTGCTGCTGAAACATGATTAAGGATGTGAATTTTGTATATTTACTTTTTATGTAAGAACATCTCAAGAAAAGTAACAAAAAAAAAAAAAAATAAATGACTAGGACAGTCACTTTTTAGGAGGTCAATATCAACAAGTGAGATAGCTTCTCCAATTTATTAGAAAAGATTGCTGAATATAGAATTACAACAAGAAAAAAAAATAAAGTTCAATGTCCAAAAATAAAATTGGCCTAATAAGTTCCAATAATCCTCTAGTTTTGAAACTTCAGACCAAAGATAGTGCTTCCTCAAGCGATGAAGAGGAACATCTTGATGAATTTCTTGAAATTGATAGAGCTTTTGGGTTCAATAATAAAAAAAAAAACAATTATAAAAAGCAGCGAATTATTCAATATGAGAATTCAGATGATGAATTTGGAGATAATAATTATAAGAAAGATTCAGTAAGATCAGGGAAATCTGACGACGATACAGACATGTTTGCTGATCTGGAGGACGAAAAAGAACAAGAGACAGAAGCAAAATTTGAGAAAGAAACTATAAACTCTGAAGAGGAATCCTCTAGCAATGTGAAGCTAATGGATATGAATAAGTTTCAAGAACAGATAGGAATTGAAACCCGCGAACCTAAAGTAACTAAGATTGATGATGGCAAGATTTCACGGTTTGATGAAGTTGAATATGTTAATGAAGAGTATATGGACGATAATAACAAGAAAAAGGATGGTAATATCAAATTTACTTCTTTTGGCTTGTTGGAGGAGATGAAAGAAGGTAGATTTGACATGAATGAAAATTTCATAAGATATGAAAGTGATGGCGAAAGGGATCAGGATGCTTGGTTGATGGGCATCCAAGAAGACGATATTAGGAAAGCCAAGAAAGAACAGGAGCGAATTATCAAAATTAAAGAGGATTACAATTTTGAAAAGAATAAAGGTATTGAGGTTTCAAAAGTGGTTGAGTTGTTGGAATCCTTGATTATTGAATTGGAAGTAGATGAATCTAGTATGGAACTATTGAAAAAATTAAATAGCCAAATTATGAAGCTTAAACAGAAACACAACATGAAAAAACAAGGTGGGCTGAATAGCTCAAATGGCGAAGATTTGATAAAAAGTATCAGATTAAGGATTACAAATATTACAGGAATAATAGATAAGTTATCAAAATTACTGGGTGAAAATTTTCAACAAACTACGATCTATGAATTAACTAGAGAGGAGCTAATCAGAAAATATAAGCAAGTAACTGGGAAACACTTTATTAAAAACCAATCTTTAACTGCCAAAAGCGATGAGAAAGACAATAAAAATAACAATAGTAACAATAACAGTAAGAAAAGAAAATATGATGTTAAGGAGGTTTTGCATAAGCAAGAAAATCAGCTGTTTAATGATGATGTAACAGCTAAACAGTGGGAGTTCAAATGGATAGGAAAAGATGATAAAGTTTATGGGCCTTATTCTACCAAAGAAATCCAGGCTTGGAAAATAACTTATTTTCAAAATAGAGTAGTCATTAGAAACATTCACGAAGATGGAGCCAGCTTTATAAATATCCGGGATTGGCAAATTTGATAGTAAGCTTTCGACAAGTGCAATTGCTGGTTGTGACTGCTAACATAATTGCAGCTGTGTTTCACCTGTTTCCATTTGTCTCTCTAAGCCAAAGAAATATATAGCACACCGTTCCCTCTAATAAATGCACTTTTGTACTTTTTTATAACCTTTTCATTGGAAAGCTCCTGCGAATTAGATAATACAATATTCATAAAACTGTCAATTGTCTCTAATGATCCGCGGAATTCTATGCCTGAGTATAATTTCACAATCACTTGATTACCTTTAAGGTTTCCGAGAAAACTTGAAACACCGCTCATATTGAAGAAATGCCCAAAATACCACTAATAGAATATAATTCGATAAATAGACAAACACAAAATAGATCCAATTTTCTGAATAATTTAGGGGATTTAAATAATATTGCTTAACGACTACAAGCAAGTGTGTTAGAATATAGAGATGTACATTTTAAAATTGGTTTTTCAGATACATATTTTTTCTAGGGGATTTTTTTGGTCTCTTTTCAAAATTCTTTGACAATTTTTTTTCTTGATCTTTAACGAAGTGAGTTTATATGGTTACGAGCGCATCAAAAAAATATCATATAAAATTCAACATGAAGAACATTTTATAGTATCATTCTTTATAGAAAAAGATGATTATAATGAAAAAACAAGTAACATAGCAAAAGAATAAAAAAACACGAAATACCTTTAAGTTAGTCAACCATATTTTTCTTTTTTTAAGATTTATTCTCTTAGTATTGTGGTTTTGTTATGTGTTTAATAAATAATGCGAAATTACAAAACCAACTCTTAGATATAAATATTATTATCATCTTGGATCAACGTAGATTGACAATCTTGAATACTCATAAATAACTGCAGATCTGACTTCACAATGATGTGTTATTTATAGATTAGGACTCTTTATGCGGGAGGTAGAAAAGCGGCGAAAAGCACTGACTGTATCAATGGATACATAAACATCCATGTAATAATACTTCTGTCGAAAAAATCCAATTTGCTACTGTTAAACACTTTTCCTACAAGCTTTTTCTTATTATTAAACTCTACTAACTTTAAAGCAAGATACCAATACGGTAAGACAATGAACCCAGATATTCGTACTAGTATTTGCACATGAAAGTTTAATACACCCACAAGCAAGAAAATAATTGTGTAATGATAATAGGAAACCAAGCTCATAAAATAATATCTGCTTTGAAAAGTTCTTATAGACTTCCAAATGAGAAGTAAAACTGGCACTGCAATTATAAAATTTGGGATATTATTCGCAGTATAGTACTTCAAGAAACCAACGTTCCAGTAATTTGCCTGCGCGAATTGAAAAAAAGAAGGCACTAATTTGTTGCACCAAATAGTTCTATTAGGACACATATTTTCAAACGGAATATAATTGGCCAACATCAAGCCAGAGAATAAAATCATTCCAGATATTAAACTTATAATTGCGTCGCACTTGCACAATTTTTTTAAACTTGAAATAAAATCATAAAGATACAAATATCCCACAAATATGACATTGAGTCTGACCTGAATTCCAATCGATAAAAAAACGGAAGATAAAATGTATGTTAAATATGGAATCAATTTTCCCAATAATGCGTATCGCTTAAATTCTATAGAGTTCTTCGTATCATTATTCTTCATAGAGATTTCTCTGAGATACAAACATATAAATGTAAGCAACGTAGCTAGACTTTCCAGATAAGAGGTAATAAGGAAAACTCCAGCAGGATTCATGATAAAAAGCAAACAAGTGATAAGTGAAAACCTTTGGATGTCTTTTATTATGTTGAATTTGCTAAACACGGTTGTTGTTAAGCCATATAACACAACTACGGAGAAATAGTTGGAAATATTAGATAATATCACACCTACCATCAACCTCAAATAATAATTATTATTTTCCAAAGGTATATAGGAGATAAGCCTCCACCACAACGGACAAAATACGTATTCGTGTTCGTATGTAATACCATATTTGAACAACTTGGTAAAGTAAACATTATCCCAGATGACAAGCTTGTTCAAGAAATTTTCTATGAGTAATTGAAACTTTGGATTATACCTTATTAGTTGTACTTTATCTTGAAGGATTTCATCGGAGTTCAAAATGATCTGCGAGGAGGTATCAAACTGTGCCGAGGTTAGAATTACCAACAAACACTGTAATCCTTTGATGAATAGAAAGAAAAAGGTGATTCTTAGAAAATGAGAAAATTTCATCCTTTTATAAAATATTACAACGCATAAGATAATTCGAAAACAACACCAATTGTAATCCAACAGAGCTGTGGTCTTGAATTCACGGAATTTTTCAAATATATCAAAAGTATAATGCTAGACTTAGGTTCACTGTTTTTAGATTGATAAGATTTGAATTAATTTTTCAATAGGTAAATACCCACCTGCATATAGAATGAAAAAAAAAAAAATGTTATGATGAATGCAGTGAAGTAATAGTATGACTCAACCTGAAATTTGAAATCCTTAATTGATTACATAGCATTATGTTATTGATGAGTTTAAAATTTTTTTTTTAATAAAGGTTATTCATTTTTCTGATATTAGTTAACACTGCATACTGATACAAATGTCGAAAGCAGACAAAAAAAAGGTTGATCCATTCAAATCGTTTATTGCTGGTGGTGTAGCTGGTGGTGTTGAGGGTGTAATTACATATCCATTTGAGTTCACCAAGACACGGTTACAACTATCATCAACAGGAACAAGGAATCCTTTGGTAGTAATTTATCAGGTTTGTAAAAGCCAAGGTCCATCATCATTATACGTAGGTTGTCCTGCTTTTGTTATAGGTAATACCGTAAAGGCATCTGTGAGATTTTTGGGATTTGACTCTATTAAAAAGTTACTAGCAGATGATAAAGGGAAATTGTCGGGACCAAGAGGTGTTTTAGCCGGTCTAGGTGCGGGTGTTTTAGAATCATTTTTGGCAGTTACTCCTGCAGAGGCTATTAAAACTGCATTGATTGATGATAAAAGAAGTGCTAAACCTAAATATGTCAAATCTTTTGGTTCTATACAAGTTATGAAGGATTTAGGATTACGTGGTATGTATGCGGGATTTTTGCCAGTGACATTGAGACAAGCATCCAACCAAGCAGTCAGATTGGGTGCCTATAATGCAATTAAAACGGCGGTTTATGATCTTTACAATATGAAGCATACGGAAACATTGAATAGTGGATTGACTTTTGCAATCGGTTCGTTGTCCGGCATCATCACAGTTTATACTACCATGCCTATAGACACAGTGAAAACAAGAATGCAGTCACTAGAATCTCAAAAATTATATAAGAGTACATTGGATTGTTTCGTAAAGATTTACAAAAACGAAGGCTTAAAGGCATTTTGGAAAGGAGCTACGCCAAGATTAGGAAGATTATTTTTTAGCGGTGGTATTGTTTTTACAATTTATGAAAAAATGCTCCAAGTTATGAATTAAATAGATAAGAGCATATTGTGTATTGCTTTTCGATTAAATATTCGTTTTTTTTTTCGAAGCCCTTATTTTACAAAGATTTACTGCTAATGTTCAATTTTATTGTTATTTCACAATAAGAAAAAATTACTGTTTTTTGGAATGTAATTTAGCATTTTCTTGAAATCTCTAAGCATTTTTATTGAATGATTACACATTGTTACTATTTAATAAATATCTGTGATGACATTGAATATATATAAGTAAATTAAAAATTATATAAAAATAATCCTTTCCTTGTACAAGACAAAAAAATAAAGTATATATAAATAATTATGAATGAAAAAATAAAAAAACAACAACCATTCAAAAAAAAAGAAAACAAACTAAACAAAGAACAAAAAGAATAGGAAATTATATAGATATATTTAGAAAGAAAAACACATACTGGTAGTTTAAAAATATATTATACTTCTTCCATATCAGGTCTCTGTAAAATAGTTTTCTCCATTTGTTTAGCCCGTTGATAATCAATTAAACTTTTCACAATCATAAAAACCCCGAAAGCAACAATACAGTATGCCAAAATAGGAGCCGAGTTTTCATCGAAAGTGTTGTTGTTCACATTATCTTTATTTTGCGAATCAAAATCATCCAGAACAACACCGTTCAAAGAAGAATGAAAATCACCGACAGAGCCTTCTAAATATTGACTTGAATCAATCTCGAAGTTATTTGGATCTGTTGGTTCAAACATTCCTTCAGGAAAGTTCTGCTGGCCATCTTCATTATTTTTATTGCTAGTTTGAAAAGGATTTAACAATGAGTTTTCAGGAATCATATAATAACCGTAAGATATAAAAGTGACTCCAAGACCAGCCCTGGAACCTT
Source organism: Saccharomycopsis babjevae (assembly GCA_031125705.1). Lineage (NCBI taxonomy): Eukaryota > Fungi > Ascomycota > Saccharomycetes > Ascoideales > Saccharomycopsidaceae > Saccharomycopsis > Saccharomycopsis babjevae. Next base: position 80,795 of record JASTVB010000013.1, on the reverse strand, counting down.
CTTTAGCAGCATGACTAGTATGTAATAGATAAGTCAATAGGAACCCAATAAACAGGAAGGCTGAACTAACCATTAAATTCCAAATAAAATTAATGATGTTTCCGACAGGCAAACCATCTACTAGCACATCATCATAGGGTAAAAACACAGATGCATCCCAATACGGCGGTGTTGCATCAGCAGAAGCCTCTTCGTACGTTGGTGGAATATCATTCGATGGATCTTCGTTTGATACTGTTGGTTTTGCCATCATATTTGAAAACACACCATCATTCTGTAGACCATTGCCCACCACTTGTCCTCGATAAGCATTTGCAGGTTCGTAAGCGACCGAGACATGATTTGGTAATACAAGGTGTAACAATTTTCTGCCCGGCGTGTTAGAAGTGATTCTATTTATTGTATTGATTAACTTCTGAGCTGTAGTTATGTGATTTGAAGAAAGTCTTCGAGGAATGGTGGAGTTGAAAGGGTCTATGTTGGAGTTCAAAACATTGCTGCTGCTTGTACCGGTTTCATTACCTGCTATCGAGTTGTTGTGTACAGAAGTATCTTGTAGCGGAAACAGAAAATCGGAATCGGAAGCACGACCTTCGTCGTCACTGGCTATTTGAAATGGGTTGTCAAACAGGCTTTCTGCGTCGTTGTTGGACAACTAAAGTAAACGTGATGTGTTAGTAACTCAATGAAAACTAGATAAAACTAACATGTGAACAGTGAAAAATTCATGAAATAAGTTTTTCGTTAACCACAGATGTGCAAAAATACCACTGTGACTTGTTCGGTTGAAGAAACAGCAACACTTGCACTTATCGGATAAGCTAAAAACCACCCCTAGTCGAAAAATCAAACACCGCTTGCAATCTTCCAGATTCACATGTAATGTATTTGCGAAGATAATACTGGTTCATATGCATGAATTTCAAATACCTTGGATTACCTGTAAATAATCCATGATATCTCAGTCGATACCACACTTCACAAAATAATTAGCTTAAACAACAAATCGTACTTACTCTCTGGTAATTCGCAGGCATATTTGCAGTCTCTCTTGTAAGTTATCGTGAAAAAGAAAATAAACTTCTATTAGTAACTATTTTTGGTAACTAGATTATTGATGAAGACTTTTACTATCTTTTTCTTTGAATACTTTGCAACTTAGTATCATTCAATATTTGTGAGTTATATTATCTGTTATTTATTAATAGTATATCAATATTTCGCCTCTTTAAATTTCTCGCTTTTTTAGGTGTACTTTTTCTTAGCTTGGTTTGTTGCCTTTGTTAATCACACTAGTTTTTTTTATGTGTATGTTTTGTCTGCCAATTTTCATGTCTTTTTTTTCTTTGTTTCTACTGTGAAGCTTTGCTCGGAATTAAACATTCCGCGTTAGTAGCACTCGAAATATTCGAGTTTCTGCAAGTTTTTCAACATGCATATATAGATGTTTTGCAAAGATGAGATGACACAGAATTATTATTTGGCATTGAAAATATTGCAGTTTGGTACGGTATTGAATTTGTGTATGAGAAAGCTATATTATAGAAACAAAATATAAATGTATAAGAAAGAAAAAAGAATAAATGTATCGGGTATTGATGAAAAACTAAACTGAAAAAAGGTAATTTCTGCCGGCAAAAACCCAAATTCCAAGTAGTCTGTAAAATAGTACATGTATTGCAAACATCAAAAATCGCGTAGACCAGCTACTAAACAATAGTTTTGAGCGCAAAAAAATCTAGAAGTGAAAGGAAAGATCGAGACCAGCAAAGTCGTAATGAAAGGCAAAGAAAACCTTTAAAAGAAAAGCAGAATAAATACTTTTGTAAAAAGAAGAGGGAATAAAGTGAATGAGTGCAGATTACTTTGGTGATGGATTGCAAAGCATTAGAAAAATAATATAGTAAACTGCTTATAATTCTATTTCAGCAGCTCTTCTAGCAATAATTTGTTGGTGGATGTCAAGAGGAATTGGAGCAGCAGAAACTGAAGCAACCAAAGCGACAATAACAGCAGAGACAGCGGTAGAAAATTGCATTTTTAAGAATTTATTTGTTTGATTTGAAATGAGACAGAAAAAAACGTGTTTGGAAGGAATATAGAAAATGTTAAAGTTTTTCTAGACAAAGTTGTTTGATTGATAGTGTTTATATTTTGACAGAATAATACTTTTAAGAAAACATTGAAACAGGAAGATATATGCTTCTTATATACTTAAAGATAAGCTTGTTAAGTTTACTAATTATTGATAAATAATATAAACAGCAGCAATTTTTAAATATTACACATTTACGTTTTTCTCTGTATGTGTGTTTATGTTCCTAAACTGACCAGAATAGTTATCATCTGAAGAACAGAGAAAATGCCAACCCTACTACATGCTCATTTCAACAAGAAATAGAGGAAAAAGCCACAAAAAGCATGATAAAAATAGAAATAGAATTTTTTTTTCGATGTTAAGCTGCACTCAAAGGGCATTATGTGTTAAAAATTGCTATTAATAGTGCTAAGCAGTCCTTCTATTGCTGCAAATCAGGTGCTAACTCCTGTACTGCCTTGTTTTTTGTTGGAAAGTACTAGTTTGTGGAGAACGGTTCTTAAGAAATTGAATGTGCGCCCTGCTTTACCGTAAGTGTTCAAGCAAAAAAATTATGACATTTTTTAACATGCGATATTCTAGACATCACAATCCCGTGTTACTTAAAGAGCACTTACTTTTGATATTGTGACCTTGAAAAACATAGAAATGGGATAAAGATAAAGAGTAATTATAGGTTTTGTTTGATTATCTTATCAATCATGACATTTTCGGTCTCTGATTTATGTTTCTTTTTTTTTTTTAATGAGTAATTTTTTCTCTTTCTGGCCATGCCAATACACTTCAAGGTTCCTGTCGCGACATCTTTTGATGGCTACTTACTTTAGTATGATTAATGCTTCTGCGATGATTTCAACCGGCAGTCTAGACTGCTTACTGATATTTATAAAGAATTTCAAGGAGAATTCATTCTTTTTTTTATAGAAAATAATTGTTGCAAAACTATATTGTCTGGAATTATTGCCTGCCACAATCGTCTTGATATCGACATTTAACATAAGCTGAAACATCCGCCGTTGCATTGTAAGCTCAAAATAAATTTATCTTTTCTGATATATATATATATATATATATATATATAAAGCAAAACAGTTATAAGAAATAGTATATATATATATGTATATATATATGTATATATATATGACGATAAACTAAAGTATGAATAAAAAAATACTTAATAGCATGGGAAACAAGTTCTATTTTCTATATGCTAAAATTAAGTTTTTCTAAGCCTATGTCAAGAAAGCTCTTCGTACTACTTTCGTTCGCTGAATTATCGTGCTCTACATTCGTTGCAACTTCATTTATTTGTGAAGAATCATTACCGCCGACCTCCTCAAGTCTTTTTTGAATTCCATCCACTGTCATGGCAACTTTCTTACCAATTTCGCTGGGTGTGAATAAGCTTTCTTGTGAGACCACCGGTAAAAGTGAATTCATCTCATCATCTGTCCTCCCATATAATTGATACCACCATTTCACGGATTCTATGTTCACAAACAATATATCTACATCATCCATATCATCATCTTTCTCAGTTTGATGCTGCTCAGGACTTCTGTAACCACTGTTAATGAATTCTGAGCTTCTGGAGAGAAAGTAATCCCAAACGGATCTGGTCCTTGTAGTCAACTGATATTTCTGTTTTTCGTATTCATTGTTTACCAAAAAATTACCATATTGGCAGCTATAAAGGTGATAAATTAATCTTCTTAAGAACCGCTCGTTAAATTCAAATTTGTCCGGAAATTGAATAACTAGCTGATAAACACAATCCAAAAATTGTTGAAATATTGGTGAAGAAAACTTTACATGATTTCTTTTTTTAAGTAGATTTGTAAGCTTATTCAATGACTTTTCATCATTACTCAATTCATTAATGAACCTTGAATCAGCAGATAAATGATTTGATCTTTCGTTAAACCTGTGGCCAAAACTCGTCCAATCCTTTTCTATTAATATGATGAAACCATTCAAAGTTCTGTAGAATGGATCTAAGCAGATTTGAACTAATGAGCATACTTGACTAGTTCTATCCCAACCATCTGAGCAATGTATCATCAAATGGCAATTGTTAAAATACAAACTTTTGATCATTAAATCAACCCCATCAAATATTAATTTTATAAACTTTAACCAATTCGTCTTTTGTAAATTCGTTGAATTTAAAGCAGGTAATTTCATCAACAAATCAGAATTGTTTAAGATTTCAAAAATTTTATTGAGCGAATCTCTCATTATATGAATGTTGTCAATCCCAAGAAATTTCTTTTTATTGAACTTATAATTATCCATAATCTCTGTACCTCCACCAAGTGCTGTTTGCGCAAGCGCATTAGTTAGTGGCCTGGCATCTACTATTAAATTTACACTATTGCCTTTATTACTCTTGAAAATCTCATCCACTAATTTTTCATCTTGAATTGATCGGGACTGCGTTAAGCCTGTTAAAGGTTGTGACGATCTTGTAATAGTACAGCCATTTTTTTTGTAATAGTATGTTAAACAAGGGATTCTATTTTTAGATCTAAACTTCCCAGCATACTTTAAAACATTGTCAGATATTGATTTGGGAACTATCAAAGATCTTGAATATGTATCACAAAATTGATAATTATGATTGATTTCGGAGATTCTCCAATTATACCTGCTTGCAATAACATTGTTGTTTGATTCGTGTGCCGATATCAATTTGGCATGATCGAGAACTAAACCCTGTCTATTAAATTCTTTCTCAATATCGTAGATATTCCAACTATTATACTTCCGCTCAATGGGAATAGGATTATATAAAAATGCATATAGTTGAGTGATGTCTGACAAAACCGTCAATTTCTTTATAGATTCAAAAACATCCTTAGAAGTTTTGATATCATGGAAATCAATTGAAACATTTAAAAAATCCTTACATCGTATTTTCAAACTGGAACCATGATACAACCTGGAAATGTCTTTTAGATTATCTATTAGATTCAAACTAGAGCTTTGCTGCTTATTCCTCTGAGGTTGTGCTGCGGTTGGATCCAAACTAATATTAGACTCTGAGATGCCGTTGTTATTAGCAGAACCCTTCGATGCCTCACTACCAGCAGAACGTGAATCAAGTATATCCCCAATATTTTTGTCTTTATCAAATGATTCCAAGGTATCGTTATTTTTTTTGGGTATTAAATGATCATTATAGTTCGACAAGTGAATAATATCTAACAAGCAAGAACCTGCTTTTAACTCTACTTGATCTATAATGGGATAGGATATCCAAATCTCTTTCATAATACCATTGCTAAGTTTATAGGTAAATATCAAATGATGCGTTGTTAGATGCAAATCACCTGTCCAAAACTGACCTCGTTTATATAACCTGACATTATTTGCCCTTGTAATTTTGAGATATTCCATTATGTAGCCTCTCTAAGAATTCCGCTTCAGTTCTTTGTTATTATTATGATTTCTCTACTTATTATCCAAAAAAACAACAAAAAAACACACAGTTTTCTATTTATTCGATAAACTTCTTTATTATTTTAATCATTTATATACATATCTATCTCCCATTCATGTTACTAATCATTATAGTTCAACAGTGAGATAGTATCATTTTTCCTATTGGCTGGTTAACTAATTTTTATTCTTTACGTTTCTCCATTTTTTTTTTAGGTACTCGCCTTCATTTTTTTCTGTGCTTCTTTGAGTGCAAACTAAAAAAAACTTTAATTGGCTGCAGTTTGCTACACTTAAATTGTTATACAAACACTTCATACAAGGTTAAATCAATATAGATCTTATCTGTTGTTAGGCTGAGTATCGATTCTTTCTGTCTTGATTTTGATTAAAAATAATGTTAAGAAAAAAATAATGAATTGGAAAACCTGTATAAATCAAGCAATCTTGATTTATTTTCGCAAAATATATACTTTTTTTTCTACTGATTCACTATTCTACATATTTCTATATAGGACGTCAAACTTAAATGATATAGCTCTTAATTCCTTCAGCACCAACCAAAACAAATTTACCTTTCTCCTTTTCCAACCAGTTAAATAGAAGGATACCTCTAGATTGATCGACATTCTTTTCGTAATAAACAAACTCTTTGTAAACCTCCCCGTGAACTAAGTCAACAACAATCAAACCAAAATTGGTAAGTTGTAACAAATAATTACCGTTGAAAACCTCAATGACCTTATCACCATCACAACTGCCATCGAACGATTCATTTGTGTCTAAATTCTTCAAAGTAAATTTCTTGGTGACTCTGTTTTCGTTGATGTCGAACTTGTAATAACTTGTTTGTTTGTTATTAATAGGTGCCCTGATCAAAAGACAAGATGAATCAAGCTCAGCAATATTATCTATATTTAAATTGATTTTGCTGTTATCTAAAAGAACGAACTCCGAATCTTCTTTGGAATTGTACATTTCTATCAAATTATTGTTGAAAATAAAAAAGATATCGTCCTTATTGTGAAATTTACCAAATTTCAATGACAACGGAATATTAGTCAACGATTTGAATCCAATTAATTTGAGAGTATTGATATTATAAATGTAGTAAAATTTGCTGCAATTGATCAATAATTTATCACCGCAACTATCAATATTCAAAATAGTATTATCTCTCAAAGGAAGCAAATCAATTTCATCATCATCATCGTCGTCTTCATCATTCTTATCACTGCTTTTGTCAGCCGACTTTTTAGTTTCTTTGAGTTTCTTTAACTGAGTCTTTAAATCTGAAAAAAGATCAATACTGTGGACCTTGTTATAATTCTTATATATAGAGATTTTGGTAGGTTCTTTATAGACCATAAATGTAGACTCATTTAACCATTTGACTGAATTAAACAATTTTTCTCTGAGAGAAGACTCCTTGATTTCTTTGAATTCGAATTTGCTATGCTTAGAATCTATCAGTAAGAGCTCTCCTCTTTTTAACTGCTTATCATCAGCCGTGACATACAAAATGTCTTTCTGATTTTCATTCATTTCAAACTTAGTGGTTTTAGTTTCACTGTCGAAGGGCAACTCTACCTCGAACTGGCTTTTCACCACTTTCTCCTTTTCGTTATCTTTATTTAGTTGAGACAAGTCAATCACAATTTCTTCAAGTTGATCTTCTGGATCATCATCAATTATAATATCTCCACGAAAATTTTTATCGCTCGAATCTTTCGCTTTGATAGGAGATTCCATAATAGAGTCGTTTTCCAATAAATCCATCTTTTCATGAATCATCAATGGATCTGGTGTACTTTTAGTGTCTTCGTTGATGATAGTTTCCAAATCTGTATCATAATATTCATCCAAATCACTGGCTATAGATGAAGCGTCCATATGTTGTTGGTTTGATTTAATTTGTGGTGCTTCTTTGAATTTGATGCTGGATGCTTTGTTTTGCTGGTTATTGGATTTTTCAGCATCTATTAAATCAGGTGTTCTTAGTAATAAAGTGTAATCATTATCACTTTGTTGTTGATTTTGTATTTGTTGTTGCTTTGTCTGACTATCAAAATTTAACTTTTGATTGCGCTCAGTGAGTTGATCCAGATTATCGTGTGTACTATGATTGTTGTGAGCATTATTATTTTGCGAATTGATCATCTCAAAATGCTTCAAGTCTCTTAAGTAATTATATTTTTCAAAAATACTAATAGTGGAATGTTGTTGCTGTTGTTGGTGCTGATTCTGATCATTTTTGATCAAATAAAACATTTCCTTCATACAATCTTGCAAGAATTTCCTAGAAGTTACCAAAGGTGTTAAATCAATATCAGAGGATTTTGATGAGCCAACCTTGATAGTATTTAGGTGCAAGTCTTTAATCAAAGAAGTTTGTGACTTGTTTATAGACAAATGTTCTATAATAGATCGCAATTCTTCGTCAATGTCACTAGAAGTTGCTTCATGGTGTTCCTCAGATTGTTTAGCAGCATCATTGTCAGCCTTGGAATCACCATCGTTGCTTTTATGGCTGTTAGTTTCTTCGCCAGCAGGCTGGCTCTCGATATCGTTGCTACTGCTAATAAGTTTTTTAAGGTTCTCTTCATCTCTACGCTGATTGTCATTTGTTTTCATACTGTTGCTAGTAAGCTGTTGATCGCTACCATTTCTTAAGTCCTTGATCTCATTTTTCAAATCCTTAACAATATTCAAAAGTTTTAAATTATCTTTTTTTAAATGCTCGTTTTCATAAACTAACTTATTATTCATTGAATTCAATGAGTTGGTGGCACTTTCCAATTTAGAAATTTTAAACTTCATCTCGGAAATCTCTAAATTGTTACTGATTTTAATCTTCTCTATTTGGATGAATTCATTTTGCAAATAATTCATTATACCTGGTAAGGTATATTCATTTTGCTCCATCTTTGCGGCTCTCGCACTTTGCCTTATATTCTGCTGTATTCAATCAACTATGCTTATATGATTAATCTAACCGTTTCAATTTCTCTGCCTAATGCACTTCAAAATCAACAAAGAGTTCCTATGCAATACATCCAATACAACTAGCTTTTACCATAAATCATAAGTGTTGGATTATATATGCTAGGAAATATTAGAACATAACTTGGAATATTTCACAACTGGTACAAGCTGTTTTACTCACAAGTTCTTGTCCTCTGAGAAAACAATTACAAAAAAAAAAAAAAAAATTCGAGAAAAAAAAAATACTGGACACAAAAAAAGAAAAGACAACTAACAAAGTAATAAAAAATAACGCAGGATATAGATTGAATGAACAAAAAGATAAGGATTTTATTCTTTAGTTCTCATTAACAAATCGTATATAAGTAAGAAACGAAAATATAATTGATCTGATATAGGTTGCGAAATTTAATAATTTATTTTCTCAGTTGATTCTTTTGTCGCGAGACGAGTTACTATAGACTAAAAACCTAAGAAGAGAAAATCCATTATTATAATATATATACAGTTCAAAGAATTTCTATATAAGAAAAAAACCATTTTAGTCGTGAATATTTCATATTAGACAGAGACTTAAAAAAAATGTTTAATTTTTTTCCAAAAAACTGAAGCACTATTTTTCACTTCGGAATCTGATCTACTTTTATGGATACCCTGTTTATATCTTTCAGCCTGTCTAGATGAATGATAATCGTAATCAAATTCATGATCCGGCTGATAATGAGTTTTCAAAGAGTTGACTGTGCTAAAAAAACTACCATTTAGTTTGTTCTTCGTCGCCTCTTCTTTTTCGACTCTTTCTTTTCTTTCCTCTTCATCTTCTCTGAAAAATAGACCACTCGATTTTCTGCTTACATTCAGCGACCCGATTTTGGAAGCTCTATGATTGTATATCTTTCCCGAAGAGGTACCATGTCTGTTAAAATTTGAACCTATAGAATTTTGTGTCGTGCTATAACGATCAACCTCATTTGTATTTAGGCTACCATTTGGCTTAGAAAATACTTGAAAATTGAGAATACTGAACGTGTTAGATAGTCGTGACATTCTGGTCTTATTGCTCATTCTAGAAGCTGTATCATGCTCAAAATTACTTTCGACAGTATCTTTATAAAACTCGTTGTTTTTACTTGACTTGTCTTGGTTTGTAAAACTCCGAAAGAGTCTTAAACTTGATAATTTTTTTTTTGGATTCTTTACTTTTTTAGCCTCATCAGAAATTTCTGCATTTCTGTTTACTGATTCTGAAGCACCCGTTCTCCTTGAACTAAGAGCAGATCCACGTCCACTGCTGAAACCAATAGCATCACCACTTAAGTTGTGATTGTAATCGCGAATACTATCACAATATTTTCTATTAGGCGTTGTTGAACCACCAAATGAGCTATTGTAGTTCGAATTTCTATAGCTTGATCTTCTATTATTTGTTGTGTTGCTATTAATTCTTGATGTTGATTGTAATATAGAAGAGCGACGCAGATCTTTTCTACGGATCGAGTGTCTTGTACTTTCGAAATATTCCATCAGGTAGTTTTGATATTTTGCGTATCTTCTAGAAGTTGAAGCAGATGAGCTTCTGAATGATGAAGGTTGCGAATATATTGATGCAACCGAGGAATAAGCAGCTCTATGAGTAGAAGGAGGTAAAAATAGATCATTTTGGTCTATATTGCTGCTGAATGTATCCTTGGAATTTGAGTGGTTTGAGCGTATAGTCCCTGTTCTTGATCTTGGCGTCGTGCTTCCTTTTTGCTGAAATTTTGAATTTAGAGCTTTATTGTTACTACTAACCACAGCTGCGGTAATTGATGTTGAGGCGTTTGCCTTCAATGCAGATTTAGGGGTTAAAAGTATTGCAGACGTTGTGACAACTTTATATGGTTCGTTTACTTGTGATGTCATTTCTTCTTTGAACTCACCGGGCCTATTAGCTATTACATTTGAAATATTACGACTGTTCCTTTTATCAATCGAGTCATTTAAGCTATCCTTTTGCAGTTGCGCTTGCCGCAAACTAGGGCTAATGTCCTCTTCATTAGTGGCAGATGGAAACTCTACAATTCTATTAGTATAATCGTGAATATTTTCAGTTTTCTCATTGGTAGCAGCGTTGGAGACTACCTCTTCTTCTTCCTCGTAGTAAACGTTATCAAAGTAGCTGACCTCTTCGTTAAACCTTACCGTCGTATTATATGTTATATTCGGATTTTCTAATTTTTTTTTTTTTTTTTCTTCTCCCTCTTCTTCTTCTTCTTCTTCTTCACAAAGACAAGCGAGGGGCCTCTCTGATATGATACTAGCATTTTCTGATTCACTTTCAATTGATCTGAGATCCTCATTAGATAGATTTACTGGATTTCCGGATATACCCTCTTTGTCTGCATTGACCTTTTCTGTTTCTATTTGGTCTATCGCATGATTATCATCCAACGGCCTTTCAGAAGCCAAGCTGTTGAGGGTGAAAGAATGAGCTATTACATCATTTATATTTGTCTTTGGTGTTTTCGAAGAAGGAGCAGATGAAGGCTTCACTAAGACAGGAAGATTCTCATCCAATTGAAAATTACTCATAGTTTTGATGGATAAACTGGGTGAGCCAGATCTAGATGCAGGTACTTTGATCACATTGGAAGTCTTTTGATTCAAAGATGGCGAGGACATAGTGTCAAAAAACTCTTCCTCATTCTCCGACGCAGTATTTTCAGTTTGGCTCTGGCTCCATATTACATTATCTCTCTTATTCTTTTTTGAAGAAGTATCTGAAAAATCAAGTAAGTTTTCCCTAAATCTGTTTCTTTCTTGCAAATCTACGGAGTTCAAAGAAACGCTATCTGAGCTAATTTCATTCACTTTGATTCCGCTTGAGCTGTAATTTTTGGCTAGTAAACTCTTGGGGGGCTTCAACTCCAGCATTTCTGACGTTCGTAAGCTGTTCGTAATATTTGCTAAAACTATTGTCATTTGTTCACAAAAAAAAGTCTTTTTGTGATCAGGAGTTCTTTAGTTGGAATAATAAATATTGGGTGCAAAAAAATATTCAAAAACTTTTCAAATTGTTATCACTGGAAAAAAAAATCAAAGCAACTAAAGTTTATGCCAATCATATCAAAGTGAATATACACTGTTTAATCAACCCAATACTAAGTATTGAGACAATTATATTTTAAATTTATTGGGCTTTCCAGTTGTTTTTATCCACCTTCAAATGTGCAAATTGTACAATTGATGGTTATAAAACTATAGCATGTGGGAATAAGTTAGCTTATGAAGTCAATATTTACAGGTAATGAATGGGTTAAAAAAGATAAACAATGCATATAAGAAAAGAAAAAAAAATTGCGGACATAAATCTAGGTAGATATCCAAAGAGTAAAATATAACGACCATTCAAAACTTAAATTTACATATAATGCAGATCAGACAATTGAAAGCTGCCATTTTAGAAAAAAAGAGAGAAAATACTCGAAACTAATCATATCTCTAGATAGATGATTATATTTAAAAGTTTTTAATTGTTAAAGAAATATGTTGCGAAAAAATAAGCTCTCACCAAAGCAAATTCAAAACTAAAAACCTCATAGCTGAAAAATAACCCAAAAAAGAGAATAAACTATTTATTATTAGGTGCTTTGAAAGACATAGCAAATACATACTGTCTACAAGAATTATTGGCAGTGTATTATTTTTATCAGCAATAATTACAAATTAGTAACTGAAATTTAGAAATTCTGGATTGAGAAATTGAAATACATACAAATAACTGCGTATACGCGAATTTGTTCGTGCAATGTATTTGTCTTGGGTGATGGTGACCTTCAAGCAAGAGTTTCACGTATGAGCTAAGATAAACTTTTATTTTAGAACTTTTCTTATCAATGCAGGTGTCTTGGGCGCTGACGGCAAAAATACCCAGAAAAACAGTAAAAAAGCTATTGCAACATCACCGTTTTTCGAATATGATTGGCAGCGGCTCCCTGCTGTGTAAACATGTATTTTTCAACTCATAAATCTTTGATAAAATTAGGGATTGTCGAAATCTGCGAGAAAGTTTTGCTTCAATTGAGCTTGAATTGTACTGAGTGCTACAACTCTACAACCTTGCTTGTAGAGTTGACTGAAATATAAACAGCGAACAAAATCAACACACCAAACCTGTAGTGTGCAGAGATTTCAATAAAAATACACCGACTGATATTTGAAATTGGTCAAAAATTCACAAATTTTGAATGTTTATCCGATCAGTCTTCGTCACTTGTAAAATAGTTGCAAAATACAGCAATTGTCCCAAAAATTAATAACCCACCAACTTCTGTCATCACTAGTCCAACTCGCGTGAGCAAGTTGCAATGCTTTAACATGAAAGGAACAGAAATACCACTGAATAATAACACTCCGCTAAGCCATCTATTGAAATCATCAAAGCCACCGGACGACTCGCTGAGCAAGTCATTGTAAAAAGAGTTCGAAGATGAAGGTGAAGTGAAAAGTATAGGGATATATGCAGCAGTAAAAAGAACACTGGTTAGCAAAGGATACCAGTTTGCGTAAAGTGTACTGGCCAACACTAAAAGAAGAAACCCTAACGCCAAAGTTATCGACAAGTAAATTATCTTATTGAGTGGATTGGCTGACATAATTTCCAATTTTTTTCCCCTACTATGTTATTGATGTCTTCAGTTATCCAATTGCTTATTAAATATTAAAAAATTTGTTTATGCTGTGTGGTTGTTCCAAAGGCAAGCTGAAATCATTTCATTCTTCAGTGTAACCGTTATCTATTGAAAGATTCACAATCATTAAAGCCTCCTTTACGATATTCTTTTTTGTGTCCTCTTTAAAAATCATAATTATATATAGTGTTATGAGCACTAATAAACATATGTATTGTAATACTAAAAATCACGTGAGCTGTTCTTATTTTCAACGAATATATGTTTCATTAACTCAACATATAATATATTTGCATGATGAATTGCCAAATACACCCTTATACATCATATAAAAAGTTTAAATAGGTAATTAATGGTTGATATAAGAAGTATTTCCTCAGTTCATGGATGGTACTTTTTGACTAACTTATATTACTTAGGAAAAGCAACTTTTTATTTTTAATGACTATATAGTTATTATTTATTGGTTTAGAATCTATTAAATTCCTGGAATCAGCGATTTCTACTGATAGTCCCTGCTTAACATATTTTTTTAGACATCTCCACAAAGTGTACTCCTTCGGTAATTTGCCTAGAATATATGTCAAAGTAGCTTTCCCGGAATATATTTGAGAGTAATTTTTTCATACTTTAGTTGGTTCTTTTACGATTTCATTATCTTGAATTCAATTTAGATTTCTTTGTTTTTCCTTAACTTTTTGAGGATTTATTTTGGTAGTAAATCTTAGAGCAGTGCTATCTTAACGCGATCAAATGAATCTTCCTGATGGCGAATATCCGATAGATCTTTCTTCTCTACAAAAAAATAGTGCTCACAAGATATTACAATTGAAATTCAGCAGCAATACAAATAATGGGTCCGCCTTGGATAGAATAGACTCTACGCAGTTCGAAATTATTGGTAACAGAGCCTCGAAGAACTACTACATATATTCAAATGATAATGGTGATGACAATGCTGCAAAAAACAATAAGGATTTACTCATGGAAGTAAGTAATTTGAAGAGCAAGGACTCGGAGTTTATTCTAGTGCTTAACAAAGAAAAGCAGCTCAGCTTAGTGAAATTGAGCAACATTATCAGAATCAACAAGTCCAGGATATCCAAGAAAGCACATACAGAGATTCTCAAGATTAGAAATGGATTGGATCAAAAAGGCAGCGATACAGTTGCTTCCACATCAACCAGTAGAAACGTAGTTTCTTCAAGAAAACAGACCCCTGTTTCCGATACTACACTGACTAGTATCAAGAATAAGCTGAGACAGGTAACAAGAGGTCACGTTATGAAAAAGATAGATAGCAGTAAACCAGCAAATGTGAAAGACGATCCGTGGTTACAGGTTAAGGTAAAATCGGCAGGCAAAGAAAAGAAACTTAAAAAGAGCACTCCTAATAATTCTGAAAGAAATATTACACCAACTGCTGCGAAAAATGAGGTGGAATTATTTGACGATGATTTCAATTTTGATAATTTTGATCAGTTTGACGACGATTTATCTAAAAATGGTGATGCCGGCAATAATAATTTAAGTGGAAATACCATTAAAAGTAATGACGATTTTGAACGAAAAATTAACAAGAGAGACAGTGTGAAGACTTCTTCCATAAAAAGAGGTGCTACACCCACTAATGATGATGTTCAGCAAGATGCAGATGTATCAGACGTCGATCTCTCGTTTGAAGATGAACTCGAGGAAGAGCTCAACGAGGTTCTAGGGAATGAATATGATGATGGTGAAGGTGATGATGATGAAATTGATATGGAATTACATCTTGATAATGATGAAAGTAACAAAATTAGTGATGAAGATAATCTTGAAGACATAGAAGGATTAGAGATAGTCGATGATCCTTTTGCACATAAAAGAAAACAAAATACTAAT
Organism: Saccharomycopsis babjevae; assembly: GCA_031125705.1. Taxonomy (NCBI): domain Eukaryota; kingdom Fungi; phylum Ascomycota; class Saccharomycetes; order Ascoideales; family Saccharomycopsidaceae; genus Saccharomycopsis; species Saccharomycopsis babjevae. The sequence continues at coordinate 65,717 of JASTVB010000013.1, read as the reverse complement.
ACTGTTGATGCTGTTGGTAGCTCTATGTCAACAAAACATAGTGGTACGCGAAACGTGAATGAGAGAAAGACTGCAAATAAAAGAATACCTGCAAGTAAAAGGACGCCAGCAGGTAAAACTGCTTACAAGTCTTCTACTGGAACACAAACTAATGAGAAGTTGTCACACTTAGGGGGCGGAGAAGGGCTATCTGATATAGAGTTAAGCCTAGAAGAAGAACAAGAGGATGACGATCTTGCAGATATTGATCTTGAAGAAGAAATTAGTAGTGAGGAAGAATAGATTTATAGATAGTGTATTATTTTTTTTTATTTTTTTTATTCAATTTCAATGAGTATGTTGCTTTCTTTAACTGTCAGCACTTTTATACTACATTTCTAAAATCAACTTACACGTTGCAATAGTAAATGAATGAACATTAATCCAAAGTCAATGCTTGAATGTGAAATATAAGCAAACAAAAGGGTGTAATCATTAAGGCAAATCAAGAAACTGAAACAATTGAAATATATAAAGTAAAATAAAAAAAAATGGAATGCTGAAATGAAATATTAAACGAGAGAAAAAAAAAGAGAACCATGATTTCAACAAGAACACATTGCCGAATTCGTAGCATTCGAACTCGAGTTTCTGGGACTCATCAAATCAATACCACCGCCACTTCTACTTCCACTATTCTTGTTGAGTTCATTTCCATAAATATTGGACAAAACTTGAGATACTTGCTCAAATACTTCGGTTATTCCTTGCCCGCTCTTTGCTGAGACTTCAAAAAATAATAGATTCTCTTCTCTAGAATATTCGAACGCGTCCTGTGTGGAAACCTGTCTGATGCTCTCAGGTAAATCTGTTTTGTTTCCTACTAACGCAATCACCATATTTGTGATATTGCTTTTGAAGCTTGTCTGTCTTCGAAGCTCGGCAACCCATTTTTTAGCTTTGACCCATGATTTCTCACTGCTTATATCATACACGACAAGCGCACATTGCGCATTTCTGTAGTACATTGGGGCTAGTGATTTGTATCGCTCCTGTCCGGCAGTATCCCATATATCAAACTTCACAAGAACCTCGTCGCTCCCTTCTCCTCCATCTGCGACCCTATTGGGCTTCTTTATTTTAAAGGACTTTGTAAGAAATGCAGCTCCAATGGTGGACTCTTTAAACTCATCAAAGTCATTTCTTATCAATCTATTGACTATAGAAGACTTTCCCACTGCACTCTCTCCAAGTAACACTAGCTTATAGTGTTCAAACCGCATGTTTCCTATTATCGTTCCAGAAGACATGTCAATCTATTAAAAAGTTCGTTGAACTAATTCTGAAATTCCAAAAGAAAAAAAAGCTCCACAAAAAATTGCTTCAAATATCCAAAGTTTCGAACCCCGTTGGTTGATTTGGCAAATAAAAATCGTTTAATACTCTGAATTATGCTGTTCAAAGCTATTGAGCACTATCAAGTAGATTGTAATAATTATCCTACTTTTGAAACTTGGGTTAAGTAAGCCTATTCTAGGATTTTTAAGAGGAAAAAAGAAATATTATGATAACAAAGAAAAAGATTAAAATGAAATATAATATGAAAAAACGCTCATAACCTTTATAATTCTCAGTCCAGCAATGCGGATTTGTTTTTTGTTTGTATCCGTACTAATTTTGATTTGTTTTTTTTTATTACAACTACCCTATAGAAAATAAAAAATTTTCTAAGTGTATTAACAAAATTATCCTTATGTAAAGTTGAAATTCACAATAGTAATAATAAGCATACACATCAACTGTATTAAAGATTAACGAAAGCTATCAATGTTTACTCTAGGAAAACAGTTTTAAAATTGTTATTTTTTGAGACAGACGGTGGAGAATACTTGTTCTGCTAATTAATAAAATAAAAAGTGATAATGGAAACGACATATGGTGGTGACGAGGTTGGGGCAATAGTTTTGGATCTTGGATCTTACTCTACTAAATGCGGCTTCTCCGGTGACGATACGCCTCAGCTTGTTGTTCCTTCGTACTATGGTATTGTAGATAATGATGCTGTTGAGTCGGGACAGGCTTCTGATGAAAAATCGAAAAAGAAAACCGCAGGCGACGAAGTAGTAAGTTCAACGGAAGCAAGTGCAGAAAATGGTGGTAAGAACCTGAAAAATACGTATCCTTCTTTTGAAAAGCGAAGCACAACTTTATATGGAGAGAGCTCCCTAAGATATCCTCGAGCAAACATGGAAATCCATCCTATATTGCAGGATGAAATCATTCAAGACTGGGATGCAGCAACAGAGATGTTTGATTATCTTTTCAAATCGTTGGACTGTAGCATTAAAGAACAACCATTGTTGCTTACTGAGCCAATTTGGAATACAAAGAAAAATAAGTTGAAAGCATTAGAATTGTTTTTGGAATTTTTTGAAACACCTGGATTTTATTTGAACAAAGTCCCAAGCTGTATTTCGTTTGCTACAGGCAAACCAAATGCGTTGATTGTCGATGTTGGTCATTCCACTGTGAGTGTCACCCCGGTTCAAGATGGATTATGCTTGTCCAAAAATGTTCTAAAGACCCATTATGCTGGCCAGTTCCTTGACTCGCAAATTCGTGCCTGCTTAATTCAGCGAAACATAGATATTGTTCCCAAGTACAAAATTGAGAAAAAGTTAGGAACTGTAGATTACACAGTTCAAGATTATAAAAACAAAAATTTGGATATCAAGCCTCTTTATAAATTGAGCCTGAAACAATTTGGGACCACCCAGTCTTTTGACTTTTTCCAAAATCAATATATGTATCAGGAATTCAAAGAATCCATGATTGTTGTTCCTGAAACATCAATAAGTAATTCAGAAAAGTTTGATTATCAATCAAGAAATATAGAACTTTCAACAGGCCTTAGATTAGAATTGGACAAAGAGAGATATAATATTGGTAATTCACTTTTTGATCCAACCAAATACATTACAGAATATAGAAATAACAAACACTTCCATGACACAGCAGAGGAATATGATTGGTCAATTGAAGAAAACGGTGACATTAAAAAACTAGATATTGACAATGAATATGTGCCTCTTAAAAGAGGCAAAAGAAAAAGAGATGATGAAGATGAGAATTCAACCGCTAGTACTCCTGCTCCTCCTGATGTTACAAATACTACTTCAACCACTGTTACATCACAAGATTCCACAATCTCTAAAGCAAATAAATCTTTACAAGTCGCAGGCTTATCTGAATTAATAAACAAAAGTTTAAATAATTTAGATATTGATATCAGACAACAATCAGCAAATAACATAGTTGTCACTGGGTCGTTATCGCTAATTCCAGGGTTGAATGATCGAATTTATAGAGACTTAAGTGAAATGAATCCGAGTTTGAAAATTCGAGTTACCAGTAGTGGTAATTCATATGAAAGAAAATATCAAAGCTGGCTAGGTGGTAGCATTCTTGCATCATTAGGAACATTCCATCAATTATGGGTAAGTAAGCAAGAATATGAAGAAATGGGAGGTGATAAGATCATTATAGAAAGATTTAGATGATTTGCATTGTCATTAGTATCATTACTATTGTTATTATTATTAATTATTTTTATTATTATTATTATTGTTTATTTGACTCATTTCTTTTACATATAAACTCATAAAATAGAGAATTATTATTTGACTATTCTGAATTCAATAGAATTGTCATCAAAGAAACTTTGAAAAGCTACCAGTAAATATATTTTTCATTCTAAAAGAGTGAATGTTTTGTTAACCAACCCCGATTCTATGGATGCAATAAGGTTCATCTGAACAGAAGTGCAATATCTTGCCTTGGTTATAAAATCAGTTTTTTTTTTCAAAATAATCTTAGGTTGGTCAATTTCAAATAACTTTGATAATTCTTCCACAGCTAAAGACAATCTTTCCTGATTTTGTTGAAATATTAAAAATAAATTATTATTAGTATTTTTCTTATTATTATCCTTCAAGAAAAAGCAAAATACATAGCTCCATTGTAATGTCAGCCTTGCATTCAATAGGCTCACAATACTAGTTTTCAAGAATTGACAATCTATCCAACTTATTCCTTGGGTCTTCTGGAGTTTTTTGATTAAACTAGAAATCGAGTCACTTAGCTTAAAATCCTGTTTTGCAGAAATTTGATGTGTTTGAAATCTTTGAAAATAATATATATATTTATCTAGATTTTGTCTCATAATGTCTATTCCTTCAGATTTTCCTTCGTCGTTACCTGGTATGTAAAAATTACAATTATTATTATTTATATGCAAATCCCAATTCTTCAAGCATATCCAGCAAAATTGATATGAACACTTCATACAATTCATATGATTACATCCACCATTCTTCTCAATAGGCTGATCACATTTTGGACACTGCTTTGTATTTACTTGAATCCAATTTAAAGACTCTGCTTCATTATTACACCTTTCCACCCATTTTTCTACCAAAGTGCAAGGAACAGGATAGTGTTTTTCAAAATTACAGTTATAACAAAACATATGATTCTGCACACAAGTAGCAATAGGCAAAGATGATATGTGATAATCACCTTTCTCTGGTAATTTTTCAAAGGTATTAACTACTGAATTACAATCAGGAGCTGGGCACCAATGATAATTTTGATGTGTATTAATATACTTTTTCACAATATTCTTGATATATTCAGATCTTTGACTATAATATTTGATGTTATCAAGTTCATTTATATAACGAATATAGTCTTCCTGATCACCATAGTCTTCAAAATAATCATCATCAACCTCAATTAATCTTTTGTATTTATCAGTTAGTTCTACCGATCCAAATTTACTAGTTAATTCGGTGATATCGTGCTTCACATCATCATTGCTCTTAAGGTCATCTTCATACATTTCAAGATCATTATCTGAACCATATTTTTCAGATATGAATTTACCCAACTCTACTGGATGATAGGACTTGAATCGCACCTTGATTGGCCTTATTTCTGGCGTATTTTTATCTTCGTTCTTATTAATTGCATCAAGATCTATTTTGAATACATTCTTAATCATCAGCATTCTAAGTTCTTCAGATGATTCATGAAACAAGGTATCAAAATCATCAAGCATAAAAATCCTATTACAGCTAGCAGACATACACATTACTATTTCTCCTTTAATCAACTCATCTTTAACATATCTCTGATAACAATTTGTACAAAAAAAATGTTTACAACCGAGTCCAAACGCTACTCTGATTTCCTCATCATAGCAAATTTCACAGATCCATTCATCACCAACTATTCCTTCATCAACTTGTTTCTCAGAAATTATTTTCCCAGCGCAATCGCTCGAATCTTTTGTGTCAAAATAGCCAAGCTCATCTAGTAATTTATCATTGTCTGTATATTTTTCAACCAACTTTTCTGAATTCCATTTAAAATGTATTAATAAAAAAAATGCTTGCTCCTCTGTTATTGCAAGTATTGCAGTTACTTCTTCCGCTTTTTTCATCAATATTTCTTCAAATATTTGAAAAACGGTTCTTTTTTGAAATTCGTACAAGCAAGACTTCTTCTGTTTATAGCTCAATATTGACTTGAATCGTCTACTATCAGAGCTTTCAAAACTCTTACGGTCAGTAGAAGAATAGAAATCAATTGAATCGACACAATCAGTTGGAGTTTGCTGTTCATCTCCAAAATTTGAATCATTTTCTCCAATAGTTTCTTCACCATAAGATTCGTCCTCATCATAAAATTCAAATGAATCAGACAGAAAAGTATCAAAATCTCCATCCATCGTATTGTTTTCTCGTTTTTTTGGTGTTGTTTGCTGATTCTGAAAAAAAAATGATTTTATTTCATATAATTGTTAATCATTTGAAGGGATATGATATATTTATATGATTCTATAAAAGTAAATTTATGAATTTTGAAAGAAATGAGAGGAAGATAAGGAAACAGACGTGAAGGTTTCAAACCCCAAAAAGGCGTGCAGGGGATTCTTTATTTTTCAGCTGCATTTTTGTCAGTGGTAAACTTTTTGCTTCCAGAAAGTTCAAAGTAATACTTTTAATCATCTACATTTATCAACAAAAAAAACATACCTCATGACTCATTATTTAAGTACAAGTCTTGATTAAAAATAATGGCGGAAATTCGGAGTCCAATTCAAGATTCAGAAGATACGATCAAAATATTAATAACCACGGATAACCATATAGGGTTCAAAGAAAATGATCCAATAGTAGGGGATGATTCATGGAAGACTTTTGAAGAAATCATGCAAATCGCAAAAAATAAAAATGTTGATATGGTTTTGCAATCTGGTGACTTATTTCATATTAACAAACCATCAAAAAAATCAATGTATCAAACATTAAGAATATTGAGAAAATATTGTCTAGGTGATCGACCTTGTGAGTTGGAATTGATGAGCAACCCCAGTGACGTATTTAACGACGGATTTAATACAGTTAATTATGAAGATCCTAATATCAATGTGAGTATACCAGTATTTGCAATTAGTGGAAACCATGATGATAGTACAGGCGATGCTTTGCTCTCTCCAATGGATGTTTTGAACTCTACAGGATTGATCAATCACTTCGGTAAAGTTTATAAAAACGATGATATCACAGTTACACCGATTTTGCTAAAGAAGGGTAGTACAAAGTTAGCTGTATATGGATTAGCATCAGTCTTAGATGAGCGATTGTTCAGAACTTTTAGGGATGGTAATGTGAAATTTAAAACGCCAGCCTTGAAAAACAAAGACTGGTTTAACTTAATGATGGTTCATCAAAATCATACACCTCATTCTAAAACATCCTATTTGCCAGAAGATTTTTTGCCCAGTTTTTTGGATTTTGTGGTTTGGGGTCATGAACATGAATGTATTCCATATTCTGTTCGTAACTATAAGGCTGAGTTTGATGTATTACAACCTGGATCATCTATTGCAACTTCTCTTTCTACTCAAGAGACTATAGAAAAAAATATATTCTTGTTAACAATAAAAAACAGAGAATATAATCTAGAACCTATAAAATTAGACACTGTGAGACCATTCATTATGGATGATATAAGCTTAAAAGATTCCGGCATCATGCCTGGAGCTAGCACAAAAAACTTGATAACTAAGTTTCTTACAAATAAAGTAAACCAGATGATTTCTGATATAAAGAAAAGTTGGGTAAAACAGAATAAGGATCGTTTTCACCTAGATGAGGAAAATGGGATAGATGAAAATCCTAACATACCATTACCGTTGGTTAGGCTTAGAGTTGACTATAGTGGTGGTTACGAGTTGGACAATCCAAGAAGATTTAGTAACATGTTCATTGGAAAAGTGGCTAATATTAACGATATTATATCTGTTTACAAGAAAAGAGAGTTTTCTCAAAAAAAATCGAATGAAAAGGCGCCTGAGCTTCAAGAAGAAGAGAATTTCAGTGTGAAAGTTCAAGCTTATGTTTCAAGTTATTTGAAAAACTCGAATTTGTCTTTGTTGCCTGAAGTGGGTATGAATCAAGCAATAAAAAATTTTGTAGATAAAGATGATAAAAGTGCATTAGACATATTTGTAAACAAGGAAATAGAAAACGATATTAAATATTTGAATTCAGCAGATATTCAACAAGAAGATGGTGATCTTTTATTAAGATATATAAAGGGAAGAAATAAGAGTACTAAGTCAAACGTGGAAACCAATGTTCCTAGTACTATAAATGAAAGAATATCTGCTGACACTTTGTTTGCTGACGATGAAAATATTAATAAAAACAATGTATCAAGTAAAGGCAAACGCAAGACAATCAAAAGTAAAGAGATTATTGAAAGTGATGATCAAAGTGAGGATAACTATGAGCAAGATAAACGATTTTTAAAAGGTTCCGATCTGCTGGACGAAAACCATGAGAGTACACAGACTTCGTCAATCCAGCAACAAAATAAATCCAAGGAATCAAGCAAAGCCAATCAAGTAACGAGTAGTCGAAACACAGTTCTTAGCGGTACATCTAATTTATTGGGTAGAAAATCTAGAGCCAAAAAGAGCAAAACGAGTTTACAGGACTCAAATAAGCATGTTGAATCAACTGGTAATAATCAAACATCTATGCTTTCACAATACTCGCAAGATTCATCGAATGGAATTTCTTCCTCCTCCAGGAATAGAGTTAGAAAGCCTACTAAGTCATCAAAAAAACCCAAAAGTCAATCGAATGATATTTTGTCATTACTATCTCAGTTTGAAAGGTGAAAGTCTTATAATAATATATATGATTTTGGGGTGCTTAATTTATTTGTAGATTCAATGTTTATGTATAAAATTAATTGCAGTTTGATTTTCAATATTTCTAGGTGCGTTTACGCGCAGACTGAATCTTGATAATTTTATAATGTATTTTATCTTTAACAGAAGTTTCATTAAGAATTTTTGTTTTAACCTTTCCTCTGTATCACTTCTCTCTTGCCAACACGACTAATTGATAGAACAATCTGTATTCATCTGAAGCATCTAACAGAATCATTTTCTAGATTTTATCTTTAACGCATGGTTTCTTACAAAGATGTCTAATATTGCAGTTAATAAGGCTCTCAAAAGAGCAAGGCAAATTATAATGGATAATCCCCATGATGCTATCAATATTTTGAATCAAATTTTACAAGTCGATAATACTTGTGTAAATGCGTATATATTAATGGGGAAAGCATTCATTTTAATTAATGATATTGTGGCATCAAAGAATTTTATACTGAAAGCCATCGAATTAGACCCTTCGAATTTGAATTCCTGGAAAGGCTATTACTCAATTGTTAGGAATGAAAGTAACTTTCCTCGATTCATGGATGCCACAGGTGAATATTGCAATGTTTTAATTGAAAATAATCAGCCTCTTACTGAAATTAGATCTGAAATTGACGTTTACATGAAAAAATTTGATATTCGCTCTTCTCCAAAAGACCTTGAAATCTTTTATAAATGTTTCACCCCTGGTAATTTATTGGCAGAAACATTAGGCCTGATGTATATGACACCACAAGTTGCTTTGACTGAACTATTGAAAATTGAAAAAACAAGAGACAATTCTTTAATCAAAACATTGAGTGATAAACTAAGATTAAGTTATGATATTAAATCAGCTGCAAGTAAGCTTTTGGATCTTAAATTCGAAGTTTTCTCACAATCCGAGATTGATCAAACATATGCTCAATTAATTAATATAACATATGATGATACTACCAGACGAAAATTAGAAGTTGAATTATTGGAGTACAAGCACGGGTTTTTGTTATGCATCCCATCGTCAAAAGCCGACTTAAAAGGCCAAGTTAGAGACGAATTTATTTCAATGGTAAATGATTTGATACTTGTTCATTGCAGTTCTTATATTGTTTGGAATTTCTATTTTAACTTCAATGACTTTGCGTCGATTTCTGATATTGATGTGAACTATCTTATTGATTTTTTATATTTATTTCCCAATAATGGTTTGGCACACATTATTAGTACCTTTTTGGATTCCGATATTTCCCCACTAGATACAAAAACTGTAGCCAACATTAAAAAAGAATTACACGCAAGGGCTGAACAAGATAAGCAGAAATATACCAAAATTGATAACGATAATGTTGAAAGTAATGACACGCAAGAAAGTATCGATGTTTTGGATAAAGCTATTGAAACAATCGAATTGTCAGAAGATGAAATGACATCAATTATGTTGTCTGGTTTTAAACAATGTAAAGATAGTATTTTAGCTCACAGAATTATGGCATTATTTTTTTATAGAATTGAAAGTTATGACAAAGCTTTGGTTACATGTCAAACAACTGTTGAGATGTTGATGAAACTAAGTAAAACGATGGCACTTACTCTACCAAATACCAAGAGAACACTTGTGTTGTTACTTGCACAAATTCATACGTATTATGAAGCTCCAAAAAATTTTCCTGTTGCATTGCAGCTTTACGATAATATTTTAAAGTCGGATCCGAATAACTTGAAAGCTAAACTTGGTAAATCATTGGTTTTTATGGAGGAACATGAACTTGAAAAGGCAAGAGGGTTATTGATGGATATAGTTACTCAAGATTCTAAATTTTTAGATGCTGTGTTAGAGTTGGGTTGGTGTGAAATTTTGATGGGTGAACTATTTTCTGGTAGAAAAAGAATTGTTGAAAATATCAAATTTTTCAAGATTAAAAATCAAATAAAGAATCAAATTAAAAAATCAAGCTATCTTTATAGAATTGCTCAGAGTTATATTTATGAAGCTGAAAAAATTGATTCTGAAAATGAAGAAATAGAAGAAATTATAAAAAACGCGCATGAATATTTAAAGGAGTCGTTGATTACAAACAACAACAATGCTTCATCGTTTACATCTATGGGATTGCTTTATCTAAAATATTACAAGGATGAACCACGTGCGTTAAAATGTTTCTTTAAAGCGTTTGAACTTGATTCTGCTGAAATTGAAGCTGCGAGGTATTTAGTGGAAGATTTAACAGCAAATGCAGATTGGGAATCCACGGAAATTTTATGTCAAAAAATTGTTGATAATGAAAAATCAAGAAAAAAATTGCGTTATTTACAGGTTGATAAGTCATGGCCATATAGAGTATTAGGTATCGCTTGCTTAGAATCTCAAAGAGACACTAAGGCTGTTGAATATCTTCAATCAAGTATTAGATTGAATGCTGTTGATATTGAATCTTGGGTTTGTTTGGGTGAAACATATTTAAGATTTGGTAGACTTGAAGCAGCTATTAAAGTGTTTAACAAGTCGATTAGTATCGATGAAGATCATTGGCATGCTAAATATATGTTAGGAGTTAGTCAGTGCTTGATACAAGAGTTCGAATCTGGTGTTTCAACCTTGCGTTCGGTATTAGAAAACAGACCTGGAGAAGAATGCGTGATCATTGCTCTTTATGAGGCTTTGATCTCATGTGCTAACTCATATGTTCAAGGTGGGTTTTATGGAAGAGCTATTGAATGTTGTTTGAGTGCAGTTGAACAATTGCAATCCGCTTCAAAAATTAATTTCAAATCTTTAAAGCTTTGGTACTCATTGTCTTCTTTGATAAGAATTTTTTTGCAAGTAAAATCAAAACTTGATATGTTTCCTTTCAAAGAAATTCTTGAAATTTTTAAACTTCAGAAAAATTATTTATCAGATTCGGAGGATGAGCATCTACAGAAAGTTACCGATATTGATAAAATTACTCTTAACTCTATTTTTGAACATATTGAGGATTCCAGTAATTACAGTACTTCTTCCGTACTATCTGCTTTGTATGTTTTAGCAAATAAATATGGTATTGTTTCAATGGGATCGCGTTCTTCAAGAGTTATAAAGGCTACTAAGTGGTTTAATTTAAGTGTATCTCAATTTGAATCATTTTTAGTTCTGAATAACATAAAGTTCAGAGCTGCTGCAATTAAATCATTACAACGGGCGATATTAATGGATTCCTCAAATCCTTCATATTGGACATTGATGGGTTGTGCATACATTTCATTAAATGCAAGAATTTCTCAACATTTTTTCATTAAAGCAACAGCTTTGAATCCTAAGGATGGTAAAATTTGGAATAATTTAGCCGTTTTATACTTAAATTATGATAACTATGAAATTTCTAAAGAAGCATTTCAAAAAGCCCAAAGTGTTTCACCAGAACTAGCGCATTCTTGGATTGGTGATGCTTTGATGGCCTATGGAGCTGGTGATATACTGAATAGTAATAGATTGCTTGCACACGCATACGTTTTAGCAAATGGATTATCGTCTGTCGCACAACTAATGTATGGTATGTCTATTGTTAATGAAATCATACGCTCTAATAAATCTGTGTCAACTATTGAAGATAAACAATCATTAGAAATGGCCAATTTTGCACTCAAAACTTATTTGAAGAAAAACCCACACGATGAACATGGTTTACTAGCAGCGTGCAACATTGCCGAGAGATTAGGAAATTATGAAGACGGTGAAGAGTTGGCTACTCATTTTAGTAAAATATTGGAGCTCAATTATGAAGAAAGTGAATCCGAAACTACATTGCTCAAATTTGTGCAAACTAAAATGCAGTTAGCTAGATTTAATTTAAGTAATAATAGTTTCGCTGAAGCCCTCGAAAATCTAGAAATTATTAATATTTTACAAGAAGAAAAGCATGACTTAAGTGATGTCTTAAAATGTGTTCTTTCGCAAAAAGTTGTGCTAGGGTTGATTCAGTACTTTGAGAACGAATTTGATTCCGCAGTTCACCTGTTTACTGAAATTTTAGACCTTTCAAATGAAAACATTAGCTTCGTAATATTGATTGCTCAATCATTGTATAGTTACGGTTTGGATGAAACAAAGCAAGCAGCTCTTGAAGAACTCTTCAAAAATATTAGCAAAAATGGAAGTTCTTTGGGGGTTTTGTTTACATTAGCTACGATAGCAATTTTGGAAAATAATACTGCAATTCTTTCTTCAATCCAAGATGAATTGCAAACTTTACCTTTAAGCTTAATTAAACGAGATGTTCTAAAAATGGTACCAAAGTTTATTGAAATTATTTCTCAGAAATTGAACTGTCACTTTGATCCTATGAGTATTTGGCAAAAGCAAGTAGTATTATTTCCTGATAATTACAAGGTATGGTCACCCTTGGATAATGAAATTGCAAAAGACATTGCATTCAAGGACTCCTCCCTGATTTCTTCTTCAGAATTATCTAAATTATGCTGTAAAAGTAATAATTTGAGATCCATTCAGAGGGCAATAGTTTTAGACCCGCTATCAATGCTTAAATATGTTAGAGCCGGCTAATATTTAAAATTATATATTTATTAATTAATACTTTACTGTTTTGATTAATTTAACAAAAGGACATCTCATGTTGGAAATTTCAGGTTTTCGATCAATTTCAATAATGCGCACGCATAGTTGTAAAAAAATTTTCTTTTTAATTTTTTACTAGTATATTCTTGTTTCTTCGTTTGTTTGTTTTTTAGTAGTTTGTATTTGTTAGATTTTACCTGAATGGTACCGAAAAGAAGTCCTTACTACAAAAGGCATTGTGATAATTGTTGAGGACCTTATATCATATATATTGATTATAATCTAAACCCAGCAAAAGGTTGAGGACTTCAAATATGACAGCAACCAATTTAAAAGGATTATTTGAATATTCCCAAAACTTACCATCAAACACAACCGATGTTGGAAGTGTCGAATTTGGCTTCAATGAACTAAAACAGAAATTACACCAATTCAGAAAGAAAAAGGAAGATGGTCATTTCACCAAAGCGCATTATTTGCTTGCAGGAAGTGGAATTGCTATTAACGATTTAGAAAATCAAATTAAGTCAATCAGTGTTCCTGCTGCTAGCCACGGTAATGCTATTGTTCCCGTTGGAAATGAAGCGGAGATTGTTGACAATGATGATTCTAGTGGTAGACGGGAAGAGAGCATATTGGATTCTATTGAGCAGTCACTAGTCAATGCCGCAAGAGATTTTGATAATTTCGTCAGTCATAACATTAGCTCTGACTGGAAGAAAAGAAGTGCTGAAATTTATGAATCATTCGGATTTCATACCAAAAAGCCTCGCACTCAAAGCAAGCCAATCAACAAATCAGCCAGCGGTTTTGGTTCTGTAAGTGCTTTAGCATTGAATTCAAGCACTGAATCTCACAAAGAGAATACAGTTCTTGATGATAGCAATAACATTCAATTCATACATAATTGGGGTAAATCTTCGATAGGACATACAATATTGGGCTCAAGAAGAGTAAGAAATGAATTTACTGATTTAAAGAGTAGTGATTGCAAGTTTGTTAATGTCAATGAATTGAAGAATAGAGGTCAGTTCGAACAATATGCCTGTATTGTATATGATTTAAACAACTCTCGAGAACAATTGAAATCTTTTCCACTTCTTCATAAATTAAGTGATGTCAATAAAGATTCTGGTAGCAAGCAAGTAAACGAATGTTGGAAAATATTGAAGTTTATGGCGGACGATAACTTTAAGGGAGAATTTAATTCTTTTGGTCAGTACAAAGATTTTAAGAATAAAGAATCTCTCAAATTAAGAAGTTTTATAGTGAATAAAAACATTGAATATTTAGAATTACAATTTTTAAACTTCGTCAATTCTATTTATCATAAAAAAATTATTGATGATGACGAAAATAGTAAGACCGATAAAGTTGAGGAGCTTCCAATTAATTTGAATAAGATCAAATATTTTCTTAGAACTCAAAAAAAACATTTATTTCAAAATAACAACATCAACAGAAATTTATTAATAGTAAATGATGTACCAATTTGGGCCTTGATTTTCTACTTAGTAAGAGCTGGTTTATATGATGATGCATTGAAAGTTGTTGAACAAAATAATGTAATTTTCAAGAAGATTGACCATAATTTTATTAACTATTTGAGGAACTTCAATGATTCTGTCAAAAACAACAGTTCCAGAGTATTGTCTAAAAATTATCAAGTATCTATTTTGAACGAATTCAATACTAATATTAAGAACAATGAAAATATCGATCCATACAAGTTTGCTATATACAAAATATTAGGTAAATGTGACTTAAACAAAAAGTCTTTCCCAAAAACTTTTATGGAGATTAATAGTAACATTAATGATTGGTTATGGATGAATTTAATGCTAATTAATGAAAGTTCACATGTGAACGATGTAAATACCCATTACAAATATGAGTCATACACATTACTTGATTTACAAAAGAGTGTGTTGCAATATGATTTTCAAGATCTCAACAAATCAAATATTTATTTACATTGTGGTTTATATGAGTTGGCTGTTAAAGAGCTTTTCAAGATCAGTGAAATGGATGCCGTTCATTTATCTGTAAGCTTGATTTACAACGACTTATTGAGATTAAAATCGGAAAACAATTCAATTAAGAGTAGTAATTTAGTGACAAAGAATGATGATGACTTGTTTGAAATTAATTATGCTAAATTAATCGGATTCTTCACAAGAAGTTTTAGAATTTCTGATCCTAAGGTAGCTTTTGAGTACTTATTGTTAATAAATTTAAATAATAAAGAGTACAGTAATTTGACATTTGAAGCTATTAAAGAATTGATCGTTGAGACTAAAGAATTTGATTTGTTATTGGGTACTATCAATATGAATGGATTGAAAACGCCAGGAAGGCTTGAGAATAGAAAATCTTTATTGGAGATTGGTACAAGTGATATTAATGAAATAATCGAACAAACAGCTGAGAGAATCAAGAATGAAGGTGACTACAAATCTAGTTTATCGTTGTTCAGATTATCATCCAATGATGTTCAAGTTATACTGTTAATCAATCAAATTCTTAGTGATATTTTTACTAATACTGATATAGAACAAGGTTTGAGTACTGATGATCTCCATTATGTGGAACTTGGTAAGAAATTAGTATGCAACGATAATACTTTATCAAAACTATTGATGATGAACTCAATCAAGACCGAGTTTATTAATCGTCGGTACGACTCTGTATTGACATTATTGAACGAATTAAACTTATTACCTATTCAAAATCAAGATAATTTAGCATTAATTAAGAAAAAAAGTGAAAATTTTAATGAAAACCAGTATTTGATTAAAACTATTGGAAATATTTTACTAATTTCCATGTCCAGTATCAACGAGCTAATTCAAACCTTGAAAAAGAGTGAGTTTTTGGACGATTTCAAGTTGAACAAAATTAATAATTTGAAAACTTCTTCGAAAAATATTATGGTTTTTGCTGGTCTAATCAGATATAAGATTAAAAAGGAAATCTACATAGAACTAGTTAAGCTTAGCGAAAAAATTTCATTTTGATAAGCAGTTAGCATTTAATAGAACTGGTTATAGTAAATGTATATATATATGTATATTTGAAA
The DNA here is from genome assembly GCA_031125705.1 of Saccharomycopsis babjevae. Lineage (NCBI taxonomy): Eukaryota > Fungi > Ascomycota > Saccharomycetes > Ascoideales > Saccharomycopsidaceae > Saccharomycopsis > Saccharomycopsis babjevae. Next base: position 49,826 of record JASTVB010000013.1, on the reverse strand, counting down.
ATAATTCTTTTAGCACTAAGTATCTTATATTTCACAAATGTTTTAGATAGTAGATTGATGTAACTAGTTCTTTAGTGGTAGATTACTATGAAATATTATTTGATCAGCTGGCTGAATATTCTATTAAAAGTATTTGTCACGTGAGTCCAATGCAGGTGGCCTCATCAAAAGAAAGAAAAAAAAAAGAAAAGAAAGGAAACTAATCGGTTTTTTTTTAACATCTTTCTTCTATATGCGCGATACGAAGAGAAATGAATATACGAATATCTTTCTGAATTTAGGTGAAATAAAAAGCCCCCCACTTTACCATCTCAAGATACAGCCGAAATCTTATTCTTTTATTTTCAAACCTATTTGTTTCTTAAATTGTTTGATTTCGGATACTATATATTCTAGTTCTTTTGTCTTTTTTTTTTTGATTATCGTTATAACGAGCGGTATTTTTCAGTGGTTACAATCATCTTGTTCTCCATTATTGCCAATACCAAGGCTTTTTACTCTAGCTGAAAATATATCAAATACCCCAACATGACCAGCATAATACAAGCGTATTTGAATCTGGAAAAATTCAAATTTATGGATGCAACAAAAGCGCCTGAAGTTATTTTGAAAAAAAGACCTGATTTAATTAATGGGTTTCCTGATTCTGTTTTAGCATTGATTGCTCCAATAACTGTCTACTGGATAATGTCTAGCATTTTCCACTTGATAGACGTTTATAAGTTGAGTGAGAAATACAGAATACACCCAACTGAGGAACAGCTTTCAAAAAATAAAGCAACTTTTGAAGATGTTTTGAAAGATGTTGCATTGCAGCATATGATTCAAACAGTAGTGGGTTTGGTAGTATATTACTTTGATGCCATTCCGATGACCGGATATGAGAATAATGCCATTTGGGTGTTACAAAATGTGTATTTGAAGCATTTTTTGCCCAATGCTGTTGTTTATTACTTTTATTGGTATGGAATTTCCTGTTTTAAATTGTTCTTTGCATTTGTCATCATAGACACATGGCAATTTTTCCTTCATCGTTGGATGCATCTCAACAAATATATGTACAAACACTTCCACTCCAGACATCATAGACTATATGTTCCATATGCATTTGGTGCTTTGTATAATGCGCCATTGGAAGGATTTTTGTTGGATACCTGTGGTACTGGTGTTGCAATGTTCGTTTCGCAGTTGACGCCAAGAGAGTCTATCGTATTGTTCATATTCGCCACCATGAAGACTGTTGACGATCATTGTGGTTATGCTTATCCATATGATCCGTTCCAAATGTTATTTCCAAACAACTCAATTTATCATGATATCCATCACCAAGCATTTGGCATCAAATATCATTTTGCACAACCTTTCTTTACTTTCTGGGATACATTATTTAAATCAGATTACAAAGATTTGGAAAAATACAGAATCAATAGACAAAGAGTCACTATTGATAAGTATCATCAATTCTTGATAGACAGAAAGAAAAAGCCAGCTCTTAATAAAGAAAAGAATGATTGAATTATGGTCAAAGCAAGATTACGATCTCCTATAATTTTTCTTTATTTTCTTTATAATAAAAAACAAGCAAGAGGTAAATTAATTTTCCAGGATTGGTTAAAGAGAATAGAGAAGAGACTTTTATATCGCCTAATCTTACTTCTTACTTGTATCATTCTATATTATTATGTCATGTGTAACTATATATGCAACTATTTATTATTATTATCTTTGTCTTATTTTGTTTTTTTTTAGCCTGTTTCTCCAATTTAATTACTAAATTCTTCATCAATGCGTTCCTAATTTCCATTTATTTGATGGAACATAATTAATTATCGATTTTCATTTCTAATAGTAAGTCGCGCAGTAATATGTTTTTCACTTTTGAATCGATTTATAGTAGATATTTGGTTTTATTTCACGATGACTTGAGTTAATCTTTGAAAAAAATTCAAATACATAGGACCGGAGTTTACTTCAAGTTTATCCACAGTTTTTGTTTCTTTTTTTTTACTTCTTTCAAATTGCACCATTTCGCAGTTGAATGTAAAAAAAAATCAGAAATTTTCAACATAGCTTTAAACTTAATTTTTATGACTAACATATGATTAGTGAAATTATTATCTAAAAAACATATTGGAGAAATCATAAATAATCTTTGTGATCCTATCGAACTTTACATTTGGAATGATATCTTTTTCACTGTTTTTCTGTTTTTTATTGTGTTTTTGAAAATCTTTTTATTCTTTCATCACAGGGACAGTTTTCAGCGTCTTGTTACTTTGTTCTAATATTTTTGTTTTATACTACCAAAGATGTTTAAAACAACGTTTCAAAAACTTCCAAAAAATATTTTCGGAAGAGTTCTTCGAGGATATTCTACGACCGCGAACCTTTCATCCGGAAAATCGAGTTCAAAAGCCATTATTGGTACTTTTTTAGCTGCAAGTCTTTGTGGTGGTGCTGCAGGATATTACTTTAATCAATATCAAAACGACTCGATTGAGTTGAAAAGTACAACCCAACTAGAAGATGTCACACCATTCAAGTACGCTATTGGAAATGATCTAAAACAAGGCTTCCAGGAAATTGAGAAAATAATGGGTGTTGACAATTTCACAAGATCTCCTCTGGAGCTTGACTATCACTCAGATAGTTATTTCAACGTACATAAGCCTCTTGAAGGTGATCGACCAAAGTTGATAGTTTATCCCACAACTACTGAACAAGTTTCTCAAATTATGAAAGTATGCTACAAGTACAAAATTCCAATTGTTCCGTACAGTGGTGGAACTTCTTTGGAAGGTCAATATATCTCAAGTCGTTCTGGTATTGTCTTAGATTTCAGTAAAATGAATAAGGTTGTAGCGTTTCATAAGGAGGATTTGGATATTGTGGTTCAACCTGGTGTAGGTTGGCAAGACTTGGATGAATATTTGAGACCTAACAATTTATTATTTGGACCTGATCCAGGTCCAGGGGCTAAAATCGGTGGAATGGTTTCTACTTCTTGTTCAGGTACGCAGGCATTCAGATATGGTACTATGAAAGAAAATGTCTTAAATTTAACAGTTGTCTTAGCTGATGGTACAATATTAAAAACCAAGCAAAGATCTAAAAAGTCAGCAGCAGGTTACAACTTAACTGGTTTGTTTATTGGAGCTGAAGGTACTTTGGGTGTCATCACAGAAGCAACCTTAAAATTAACACCAAGACCGGTATTTGAAACCGTTATTGTAGCTAATTTTAACAGTATCAAAGAAGCAACTTTCACTGTTGAACAATTATTGCAAAATGGTGGTGGATCTGCGCTTAATGCAATTGAATTATTGGATAATAACACTATGTCTTGTATAAATGAGCAAGGGGCTACTACTAAAAAATGGATGGAAAAGCCAACTTTACTTTTCAAGATTGGCGGTTCTACTCAAAAAATTTTGAATGAAAATATAAATATTGTTAAAGAAGTGGCAAAAAAGAACAATAACTTATCCTTCCAATTTGCCAAAACTGAAGAAGAAAAAACTGAGTTATGGCAAGCTAGAAAAATGGGTCTTTTTTCCACGATTGATTCTGGCAGAAAAAGATTAGGTAATGATGCGAAAGTGTGGATCACTGATGTAGCTGTTCCTATTTCAAAATTGCTGGAAATTATTACAGAAACAAAAAACGATTTGGATGCTGAAACTAATGGTGTATATTTCACTTGTATGGGGCATGTTGGTGATGGTAACTTTCACACAGCTATTCTTTACAAACCAGAATTCAAACCTGTAATCAAGAAATTAACTGATCAAATGATTTACAAAGCTATTGATTTTGAAGGTACTTGTACTGGTGAACATGGTATTGGTATGGGCAAAAGACAATTTTTGATCAAAGAAGTTGGTCAAAATTCTATTGACTTGATGAGACATATCAAATTAAGTTTGGATCCATATGGAATCTTAAATGGTGACAAGATCTTTAAATTAGATTCTAATGATCATCATGACTAAAATAATTGCTTCTCAAAGCATTTAATATCTTAGTTCTACATTAATATAAATAATTTTGAAACTGTATAATAATAAATAAAAATAATAATAAGAAGTTATTAAAAAAAAATGTAATAAGCTCAAATCAGTTATTCTATGCTAAAAACCAAACTGTTAGAATTAAAGCCTGGTTCTCTTAGTATGCTATTATCTCGCCTTTCTCTAATTCTCCGTCTTTTCCTTTTGTGCTGCATTTACTCATATTTTTAAAAGTTAAACCCAGCATCCTTCAATCTCTCCAATCTTTGCTTTGATTTAAAATCATTTTTCGATTTTAACTTATCCCAAGTATTTGAGGTCTTACTTTTTTCGAACTTATTCTTCGCAATTTTACCCCATGGGATCTTCTTAAACTTTTTATTAGTCTTATTAAACAAATTCAAATACATCTCAGCATTTTCATTTTTTGGTTCAATTAACTCACACTTGAGCATGTGGTTGAAGACAGTATAGTTATTCATGGTTTCTTGTGCTACCTTAGCAACTGAATACTGCTCAAACTCAATAAATCCATAATGCTTAGAGTGGCCAGTTTTTCTATTTCTTGCGATTGTGGCATTACTGATGTCCCCAAATTGCTCAAAATATCTTTTCAAATCCTTTTCATCGAATTCCTTAGGTAATCTACCAATATACATTAGACCTCTTTTATGCTTTTCAATATTTTTTAAAGTTGTGGAATATTTGTCTGATTTATTAGATTGTTTGACAACAACGTGATGTTGTTTGGACTTAGCATCTTTTTTCTGCAAGTTTTTTTCAATTTTCTCCTCTTCCTCTTCGCTTTCATCATCTGTACTTTCAAATCCAGCAAAGTTGTCTTCTTCTTCTCCTTCCTCCTCGTCCTCTTCACTGCTGCTTTCAGCAAGCTTCAAAGTATCTTGATTCAATTCATTTTCATCATTCTGCTGTTCTGGTGCAGCAACAGCCTTTACTGATGCCTTTACTTCCTTAACCATTGTTTAAATATGCTGATGAACAATTTCTGCTAGATGTATAAAATCATATGGCGCTGTATCAAGAAGTTTCAATAAGCTAAACAAATAATCAAAATATTGAAACATATATTGTATTTAATATTTCCATAAATTCAATTATGTATTTGAGCTCATCGCTTTAATTTTTTTTTTTTATTTTTTTTTACACATCTTTACCCTGATACATTATGTTCAACTTACACTATTACATATTACTGCGTTACACAAAATAGGCTTTACACCGATACATCTGAACCTTTTTGTTTAGTATGTATGTTGAATAGAAAAAGACTTAATAAATGGATCTGACGAAAAAAAAATTTTTATATTTTTCATAGTGAAAAATCAGTAATGTTAAATACAAGTTTTATTTTGAACCCAGACTAGCACGCAGATACTCACTATTTGAACTAAAGAATTAAGAGTATAATTGCCTTCAAGTGATCTGTTTTGCTAGTGTGTAAAGGTTATATTAGTGGCTTCTTAATACAGAAGTTTTGAAACTTTGAAAAAAAACTGAAAACAGATAAAAAGCCATAATGTTTAAACATACCCTCAATAGAATCCCACTGCTTGTTAATCACTGTTCAAGAAGAACATTGTATACGGTTCCAGAAATTGAGTTACTTCAAAAAGATCAAGGTATTAAAGGTCTTTATTCCAAAGAAGGTTTGGCCAAGGCTTGGTTTGATAGATCCGAGTATTACACCACGAAATTAAACGACGAAACATCGGAAAATTCTATTGTGTTAAATTTGGATCATGTCGTTGAAGAGTTTTATAAGGAGCCAACAAAAAAGAATTTATTTGAAAACGCATCATTGCTCAGTAATTTAAAGTTCTCATTTGAAAGTTTAGACCATGTCAACGAGTTAAAATATCCAAACAAAGTAAATTTACCAAATAAGTCTGTTTTGAATGAATCCTTACTATTGAAAACTCCTTTGTTACAAACTAGTGAAAGTTTGACTAACTCTCCAAGTAGCGAAAACCTTGAGAAGTGGATAGTTGATTCTTTTGGATCATTAGTTGAATTTAAAACATTGTTGATAAACTCTGCTAAAAGCATTAAGGGAGATGGTTTTACATGGTTAGTAGTAGAAAAATTGAACAGAAGAACCGTGAAATATGAAAATATGTATGTTTTAAACAGTTATGGGTCTGGTCAACCAAACTCAAATGTATCCAAGTATTTAACTCAGTTAAAATATTTCAATGAAAGAGAAAAAGAGCTTGCTAATGAAAAAAATAGTAAGGATAAGGATGATAATGCTTCCGCTATAACAGAAGATAGCGACAAAAGCAATGACTCCATTGCTTTCAGATCTATGAAGTACTCATACGAAAGTACATTATTCTCCAGCTTGTCGGAAGCTTCAGACAGATTCTTCGAACAAGAAAGATCATTTGTACCTATCTTGGCTATTGATGCTTCTCCAAAGGCATATTTGCATGATTATGGTGTGTTTGGGAAAGAATTATATTTAGAAAACGTCTGGAACTGTATTAACTGGGAACGAGTGGCTTCTAGATTGCCAAATAGGGACATCTAAAAGAGCATAGCCTAAAAAACAAAAAGATAAGATAGAAAATTGCAACTTTTATGTGAGTTTTTAAGATTGTTTTGATTATTCTATTTTTTCTTTTTGTACTATATAATTATTGTAAATAGTTATTTTTTTTCTTAGAAAATGAAAATAAAGTTTGAAACAGAAAATATTTATAAAATATTTATTATTCACATAAGAACTATTACCAAATAAAAACCGGTATCGGCGTGATTGTTCCAATAGTTTATTTAATACTTGGAATATTTTTCTCAATTGTTTGAGGAACATTTAATATTTATGAAACACATCATTGAATCCTAATCCAATGGATGTTAAACCGTTCAAAGAAAGTAACACCAAACTATAAGAGAGATATTTTAAATCACGTGTATCACGTTTGAATTCTAAGGATTTTTTTAATTTTTTTTTCTTGCATTCTTTAATAAGAAGTAAATCCCCCATTAAATAAAAAAGCATGAAAAAAAATTTTCGGTTTCTCGAGTTGAATTTTACAATAATCTTTATAAATTTATATAAATAGGTGATGAAGTTCCTAAGAAAGTCGATATTTCTCAAATAACCTTTTGTTTGAAAATTACGTTTTCCTTCATCAAACATATGAGGAACTAGAACCTCGAATCAAGTTGCGAGAAATAAAATGCAATACATACTTTAGTAAACTATAAGATAAAGAATTATTAGATGAGTTCATGAGTTTTTCTTTATCTAGATCAGTTTAATGATTATTTCTGTTTTTTGACAAATTAATAGCTTTCAATGTTTTCATTTAAATTTTGGGATTATATCATCGTGTATTCGCCAATTTCATCAGGAAATGCACGATAAACGAATCCCATATATCGATTGAATATCAATGATTATTCAGATTCATACCCTCAGAGGGACTAACTTCTGTTTTATTTGTTTGTACAAACAATAAGTTACAACTTACCTACAGTTTTGTCTTTTTGAAAGTATGATACATGTGTAAACACAGCTTAAACGTTTCTGCTTGACGTGAATAACTTGTCACTCTGTTTTGACAAGATCAACTGATTACTAGCGATAACCTCATTGTACGACAAATGGTCTGCTAGAAGTCCTTACGTATTCGTAATGTGCCCTATTTAATGCTACAAATAATCAAAGTATATTAAATAATGGGACAATCATAGTGCATGATTATTACTTTATTGAATAGTAGTTTGAAAAATAGTGATGTAAATTTAAGCTATAAAAAATGCTAATATTTCAATTTTAAAAGTGACTTGTAAAGTGCGTATCTTGTTTAATCTTTTTATATTTTATTTCTTTTTGTTTTCTTTTATTTGTGTTGTAACATTGAATATAAGGTGATAATACCGATATCATTCTCTGGTACTTAGTGTGACACAAAAACAAAAAAAAAAAAAACTGAAGCCAATGAACAGTGAATCAATCAAATCTGTCCAAAAGACATGAAGATGGTCTGCCACAAATTCGCAAGCCAAAAGCTATCTTTATCTCGGTCGTTCTGTTTTTTTTTCACTTCTTTGTCTCTTGCGATTATGCTGCCTGGAAAATCTTAACGTATTTCCTCTATTTGCAATTTCACCACAATTGTTTACACACGGGTACTGTAACAAACCTGACAACACATGAATGTTTGTGCTATCGCTGAAATTAAGCCAGCAAAAGGATGTATTACTGAAATGTCTTGGCCATTGGACTGCTCTTTTTTGTTATTGTTTGCGTTCTTCTGAATAAATTTGGAAAGGGAGCGGAGTTTTTTGTTACGGGATCAATAAACAAGGAGTTTATTTGGATTGGATTTGGGAGTATGTACTCCATGGGTTGGCTTTCTTGGACTTCAAGTATTCGTCGGACTTTTCTTGCCATTCTCTGTTGAAGGTAGTTGGGTAACCACCGGAGACAGAACGAATTCCCAAGAACAAGGTGAGGGCAACGGCCACACCAACAATAACACCGTTGAAAATCTTGGAGGCATCACCCTTGGCGTGAACTGGCTTTCTTGGTCCCCATTCACCGTAGGAAACGTACCATGCGGCCTTCTTTTCAGATGGGGTTAATTGTTTCCAGTCCAACTTTTGTCTTTCTGACAACTTGGTGACAATGTTTTCTTGGTCTTGGGCTGGCAAGTGGTCCCATCTAGTGTTCAAGTCGCCAATGAGGGCATTGGACAAAGATTTGGTGGCGGTGACAGTGGAGGTAGAGTTGAATCTTCTAGCAACAAAAGTGGATTTGGTGAGTTGTCTGAACATTATGGTTGGTCTATTTTTGGTTATATCGCAAGTAATAGTTTTGTAGAACCAGCAAACAAGTATCAAATGTGGATAGATAAGAGTCTCTTGTAGGATTTGAACAAAAAAAATGTGGATAAATTAAGCTAAGTTGTATAGATGAGTTTAAAATGTACAAATGAAAATACATATATATTTCGAGAAAATACTTAGATACTGCTTAGCGTATGCTATTTTATTGTCCGTATGTTGTTAGCATAAGAGAAAAAAATTTTTTTTTGTTAGTTTCTTCTGTATAAGCGCTAAAAGAAAAGAAAAAAAAATTTTTCTATGTGGCTCTCTTTCTGCGTTTTGTTGCCTATAAGCAGCTAGAATAATTATATATAAGAGAACATTGGCTGATTTTAATCGCATTAAATTCTATTAGCTGAAAAAATACTTCTACGCACGTGACCAGACTATGTAAGTTATCCTTATCTTACTTCTAAACTATTGTGGTTTTCTGGCAATGCCAACTCCCTGTGTGGATACCTGGTAATATTGCACGCTTAGTAGCTTGAAACGCTCACTGGTACAACCCTTGTAGACAGCGACTTCGCAAATGCTAGCAAAAGTCCCGTATATGTCGATGGAACCTATTGTTTCGTTTGTTGGCATAACTGGCCAGTACTAGCAGCCCGGGTCTGTTGGAAAATCACTTTTTAAAGCGTTCTCATTGGTCCGCCGTAGCCCCTATATCAATCACTGGTTGCTTTCATAATCGCATAATTGAAGTATGTTGTTGGCATGTTTCAAAGTCAAGTAGGCAAAAAAAAAGAGAGTCAAAGAAAAATGAGTTACTAGACAGATATGGGGTTGTGTGCCCTGTTAGTTGATTATATTTTTCTTGGTTTTGTGCCCTGGCATATAACATATAGGCTGCTTACACTTAACCTTCTCACGTGCAAATGTTTACAAACAAGCAAGCGACAGAAATCTACTTGTGTACTTCTATACATTCATAAACCTGTACAAAATTAAAACTATACATATAAAAACCTGTGCATTAAACCGCCAAAAAATATTTTTCCACGCATAAGAAAACCCAGACATGTGTGCCTCTGCACACTTGAATATAGAACACCACTACTCCACCATGACATTTCATGCTCTGGGGCACTTGTCATTCCGTCATTTGGGACTGATCATCTCGTTCTCTGTTACATTTTAATCGCATCATGCTCCGGGGCATCGGTCGTCTCATCCGTTGTGGAATTCTGCTCCAGTTCCAAAGCAAAAGTACTCCCGAATTTACAGCATCTTTCATCGATTAATCCTTCTTATCCTTGGCTGGAGATCCAAACAACATCTTCTTGGCTATTCTGACCATCTTGGAAAACCAGAACAAGTTCAAAATGTCCAAACTTAAGTTTAGGAAAACAACAATAAAAGAAATTGTCTTTTTAAGGCTACTCAAGCTATTCCAGCTACTGTATAATTGCTTGATGACAAGTCCAATAGCCGTAAAACCCCAACCTATTCTAACCGTAAAAAATGTGATCAACAAGCAGATACCATTCAACACGTTGAATCTCAAAGATACTGATTCCTTAGGCAACTTTGAAATAAACCAGTTGATGTTCACGAATGGCGAGCTCAACTCAAACATCAAGAATCTAGGAATCCAATATTGAAAAAATGGCAACAAGGTGATTGAAAATACAAAAAGTGAAGCGAATCCGTGGAGCAAAAACTCAAATCCAAACAAATCAAAATATTTCAAACAGATCAACATGTCCCACAAGAAGTAACCAATTGTAATAGCTGATACAAAAGAAAAACGGTAGTCGTAGCTTTCTAACAACTCGAAATCAGTTCCGTCCATTTTTAATGAATAGTTGTTCAATAATAATGGGATACAGATAAAAATACTCACAATACATTGGAAAAAGGAAATCAAATGAATATCAAAATTCATTTTCAATTTTTTATTCTTGATCTCTGTATAGTTCTTGCCAAAAAGCAACTTCCCAGCAAATGGGCAGACAAAAAATAGCAAGTTGTAGAAAATGAATGAATACAATATTTCATGGTAATGGATTAGATAATACTTTCCTGTTATGTTATATTCGGACAATTTATCTGTCAACAATGTTGGAAGTTCAAATCTCAACGATTGACTAACTTCCTCTAAGGACTTAGTTTTCCATACATTCAAATAATCCATTTTTTCTTTGCTCTTCTTCGTAACTCAAAACTGTTTCAATTCCATTCACTAGGAAACTTCAGTATATATACCGTGACTTATTTAAAATAATGCTGTGTCCTTTGATTTAATTAACATATATATATTCTTATGTATATATATGTGTATGTGTGGTTATTAATCAATCCTTGATTTTTTTTTCTTTTTTGAGTTTTTTTTTTTTGTTTTATGTTTTTTGCATCTAAACTTTTTTTTTGTGTGTCTTCTAATTGTTTTATTTCTTTATTTTTTTTTCTTTTTTGTATATTATTCTCAATTAAATTCTACTGCGTATATGCTGATGACTCCTTGCTCACTGGCAGCATTTAGGTTCTCCCTAAAAGACATCGTTTATTTTTCATCCTATAAACATCCCTTCAAGTCAATTTTCAAAATATATCTGCCGATGTTAAAGACCAAAGATAATTAAATCTTAAAATAAAAAGATATGCTTTTTTATTACAAATTTTTCTGATAGTTTTAGATTCTATTTACAAGTTCTCTATGCAAAAATACCGGCAAACCACGGCAATCACTGGGTCTCCATCCTATCTTCTAAGCTCATCCAACGATATTATAGAATTATTATCTTTTGCAGTTTCGAGTAACTCAAATAATCTCTTGGACACTTGCTGCGCGCTTATAGTATTTGTAAATAACCATTTATTGTTCTTTATTAACTGCAGCCTAACAGAAGCATGCCCCTCTGATTCATCTAGCATTATGCCTGGTCTTAAAATTAAATTTGAAAACTTATCTGTGCCGTAATACTTGGATAACTCCAACAAATCATACTCTGCGCTTCTTTTGCTTCTCAAATATTCCTCATTTGGCATCAAGCAATTTCCGCCATCTGAAGATACGTAAACAAATTTCAAGTGTTTTCTTTTAGGGTTCGCGCTGATAAATTTTTCAGCCAATCTAGTAGCTGACAAATGGTTGATGGTATCAAGATGATTGTTTTTTGCGCTCCTGTCCCCGCATCTTTGGAGTACTCCTTCCACCAAAGATTGTCCAAAAGACGTGATTCCACTAATGCTGCCTCCATTCTTTAAAATGCTTTTATATGCTGGATTGCTGAACATCGCGCCGATAGAATGAACCACAACGTCTGTTTCCTTTAAGACATCGTGTAAACATTGGTCGTTTGCATTATCGTTTTCCTTCAAAATATCTGCCAGTATCCAATTGACTTTGGCAAGATTGTCTATCTCCAGTAGTTTAGGGATAGTTCGATTTATGGAGTTCACAGAATACTTGTTTATTATTGCCTGTTCGCAGATTTGCTTTCCCAAAAAGCCTCGGCCGCCAAAAATGCTTATCACGCTTCTTCTTTTTACCATTGCTGTTGAGACTCGAGAATCGAAAAAAAAAGATGAGAATAGAAAAAAAGAGGATTGAATGATATCACAATCCTCAAAATTATACAATGTTCATTACAACAATAGGTATATAAACAGCAAGAATTGGGTTTTAAGAAGTCAATAAATCAGTTGAGTAAGTATTCAAGATTGAAACAAAACCAGAATGTCAGTGGTGGGTATGTTTTTTTAAGTGTCAGTAAGCTGTAACACTAGCAGAAAACAAGTGTTACCCGGATCTATGTTCTAAGTGCACTACAAGCAAAACACAGTGAAACTGCTTTCAAATATCCATTCTATTGAGATTTTTTTTCTCATTTTTTCATAATAACAATATCTGGAAAACTCACAATCAATAAGGCTATCACCACAATAGCATTTGCATAAGTATTAATCAATCACTTAGATAATAGACTTAAGTTCGAAATATTTTCAAGAGTATTTCCAAATCACATTCAGCCATATAGGTTTGTATAGGTCACATATATGTATAAAGATAGATGCATGTGCCTTCAGCAATAGAAGGAAAGTATAATACGCATAAATAGGCAATAGAAGAAGAATATAGTTGGTTATATTCGCTTTATTTTCTCTTTTTAAACACTATATTCACTTAACTTCTTTTCTAAAACACGTACGAGCAACATTAGTGTGGTTACCCTGATAGGATTAGAAAAAAAGTTATTATAGTTACAGTAGTGGTTATTAGATATTTCAAAAGTGATTTTAATTGAAATACACCTATATAAGTAGGCTTTCAAATACAAGACATTAAGTGCCCACACACAGCCGTTAGCATAGCATAAGAGGCCAAGAATCGGTGAGTTGAGATAGCAAGTGAACACAAAGACACTGTTTTCAGCATAAAAAGTGAAATATATTGAGCAAGTCAAACACAATCAACCCACAATAGTCATTCTAAACTTGAAGATATTAGCAAATCATGGGAAGCAATAAAGACTATAAGAAGGACCATTATAGGCCATATTCATCATATTACGGTAACAGCAACCCTTCTTCCTCATCTAACCATAATAGCAACAATAGCGGTAATGGACTTTCCAACAATAATTCAAATAAACGTTATTATAGTAGCGGTAGCATGAATAGTAACGGTGGCGGTGGCGGCAACAATTCAAATAGCTATTACCCCTCCTCGGTTTCATCCAATAGTATTAATGGCGGTAATGGCCCAATGAGAAGAAAATACAACAGCAGTGGAAGTGGATATAACTCGTATCGTGGGAGCAGTAGGTACGGACACGATGGTGGAATGCACTACGAGCCAAATAACAATAGCAGTTCTGGGAATCCTGGCAATGGTGGCGGAAGCAGTCATGACCATTACTATAATAGCAGCAGCCACCATCACCAACCTCATCATCATTACACTCATCATTCAAATAGTAATGGTTACTATGGGTATGGAAATGGCTCTAACAGTTACCATTCTGAAAAGTTGGACCATTCAAACAATTCAAAATCATTATCTTCTAATTTAGTCGGCACCAAGCCATCATCTGGCTCTTTTCACTCTTACAGAAGTAGGCAATCGTCAGATGATCATCATAAAAATGTTGCTGGTAACCTTGATAGAGATCATCATTCCTACCATTCCAATAATAATGGTGATGGAAGCCCCTACAGGTATTATCAAAAAGAATTATTTCCTAAAAAACTACAGTCAGAAGATTTGTCATCAAATTATAGACGATATAATTCTGAACTGAATAATACATACAATAGATCATCTAGCAAAGAATCTTTGCCTCGTCCTTCTGATTCTTCAAATGTGAAACATTATTCATCATCGAGAAATAATAACACCTCCCAGCAAATAAAACAGTCACAAGTGCTGCCCAAGCTGCCTCACTCGTCCACACAAACTTTAAATCCTATAAAGCAAAACAGTTCAAAAATTAAGAACGATGATCATAATGATACTGAAAATAGTAGTGCTGGTAAAAAAAGTTCACCGGTGCCTTCTAAAGTACTACTATCCACATCTACCACTAAAGCAGATATTGTAGATAATGAAATACAGAATATGTCAACTTCTTCTATTGATTCAACTATACAGAAACAAGAAGAAAAACAAAGAATTGATAATTCTGGTGAATTAAAGAGTGAAAAGGTCAAAAAAACTGAAGCAAATGATGCTTCCAGTAAGCTTGCAAAAGAAGTGAAAAAATCCACACAGGATACAGAAAAGCAAAAAAAAAATATTTCACGCCTTTCATTATCAGGTAATGATTCTAAAATCTCTAATGATACTAATGAACAGGCGAGAGAAAGCACCACTCATGTTGATGAAAGATCAAAACATTCTCAAAAGGAAGATATATTGGATAAAAAAATGATTAAGCATATTAACGATTCAGAAAAAGAAAAAAAGCATAAAATAAAAGAGGTTATCAAGAAAGTTGAATTGAATAAGGATCCTCAAAAGAAGCATAGTTTATTCAAGAATAATTTTTCAGGAAATTCGTCAACTAATTTAAAGAAATCAGGATTGTTCAAACATAAAGAGTCTGCAACATCAGTTTTCAAAGACAAAAATAACAAGTCTGGTAAAGACATTAGTAAACCTACTACTTCTTCAAATAAACTTGAGTTGTCCATTGCAAAAATGCAAGGTAATAAATCAGATATTAAAAAATTTACACAGGAAACATCTTCGAAAAATCACGTTGTGGAAATACATAGCGAGGTTAAGAGAAAAGTTGAAAGAAAACCTGACAGTGGTATCAAATCCAGAAGAATTATTGATTCTGAGGAAGAAGATGAAGAAGATATCAGTTCAAATACTAGTAAATATGAAAAGTCTAGAATTCATAAGTCTGAGAAAAAGAGACCGATCGATAGTTTGTTCTCAGATGATGAAGATAAAGATGAAGAATTTATCAAGAATGATGATCAAACTAATAAAAAGACTAAAGTTTCTGTTAATGAGAATGAGAATGAGAATGAGAATGAAACTTTCTCTCATCAAAGAAAAGATTCATTCAACAACTTTAAATCTTCTCCTTTAAGTGATTTAGGCATGAATAGCGTTGACATGGAAAGTGAAATTATTCTGCCTGATTTAAATGAACTGAAAGCCGAGAAAATTTTTACAAACAATCAAGTACACGCAGATCTTCTACCAATAAATGAAAATGACAAAGTATCGAGAGATATTGAAAGTGACAATGATTTAGATGATGCATCCAGTTACGATAATGATGATGAATATAATGACGAAGATGATGAGATTTCTGAATCTGAAACTATAATTGCTGATTTCCCTCCTAAATCTCGTCGAACAAGAGGAAAATTAGTTAGAATTTCCGATAGTGCTGAATCTTCAAAGAATTCAACGAATGATAATGTGAAAGCTAGAGATCAGCCTGTTAAGAAAAGAACGAATAATGAAAAAAAACTTATAGATAAGAGAGATCATAGTGGTAGAACTAAGTTGATGAGAATGTGCAGTAGTGGTAAATATGATGAGGCCAGAGAACTTATAGAAGCTGGTGCAGATGTGAATATGACAGATTATGCAGGAACATCCGTTTTACATGAGGTTGCTTTGAAGGGTTACTATGACATTGCTAAGCTATTGATAGAACATAACGTTGAAATGAATGTTAAATCTAGAGATGATTCAGCAACACCTATTTACGACGCTGCATGTAATAGTAACTTTGATATTGTAGAACTATTACTAGAGAGCGGTGCCGACCCAAATATTTGTGGTTCTGGAAATGAGTCTTTGTATTCCTTTTTATTCAATGAAGGGGATGAAGGCAGAGCCATTTTAAAAAAATTTCCAACTATTGCAAAAGATACTGTTACCTTTAATGAATTTGACCAGTATTTTATTGATTTAATTGATTCTGACGAATTTTACGAAAAGACTGCAAAGTGTGACATGAAATATATAGTTGACCAACTTGATAAAGGTTACAAACCAAATGTTAATGCAGTCATTATTGCTTGCATTTACGGGTTTACTGAAATGATTTCTTTTTTTCTTGCATTTGGTTTTAAAGTTAATACCTATTCTAATAAAGGTACGATCCCTTTACATCATGCTGTTGGTAAAAATCACTTCGATTTAATTCAACTTTTGATTCAGACTGATGCAGATCCTCGTATTATTAGAAAACCGGACGGATTAAATAGTTTACAAATAGCTACAAAATCAGATGCAGATAAAGAAGAGATCAATTTATTAATGGATGTCATTGCTAAATTAAATGAGAAGTCCCACAATAAAGAAAAGAAACTAATTAAACCAAAAACATCGACGCCGGGAGATGAACATGAAACTAGTTACAATTCTGAATCATTAAATCTGCGAAGTTCTTCAAAAACGTATGAAAAAGATTTATCTAGTAAACATCAAATCAAGTATGACTCAGCAGATGATAATGAAGATATTGAAAAAGATGAGGATAAATTTGTTTCCAAAAAGAGAAAATTAGATTCCAAAAAGCTGTCAATTTTGAACTCCAATGCAAACAAAGAATTGAAAAAGGAAAAGATCAAAGTAATAAAGATAAAGCCTGTGATGAAAACATCTAAATTGTTCAATGCTAACAATGATGATCAAAAAACTAAAAAAACAGAATCAAAAGATGAAGTTTTTGATGGTGCTAGCAAATTTAATAAAGAGAAGGAACTCGCTAAGGATAAGGATTTTATCAAAGATAGAGAACACACTAAGGATAAAGAACACATCAAAGATAAAGATCACACTAAAGTTAAAGATCACACTAAAGCTAAAGATCACACTAAAGTCAAAGATTACGCTAAAGTTAAAGATCACACTCAAGTTAAAGATCACACTGAAAATAAGGAATACACTAAGGATAAGGATCACACTGAAGATAAGAAATACCCTAAAGATCAGGAAAGTAATGGGGAGAAGGAGCACTTTAAACTTAAGGAGTCTGCTATCAAAAAGGAAGTTAACATGGAAATGTTGAATGATAACATTCTTGCTGACACAATTTCTTCTCAAAGTAACAATATCGATTCTTCTCACAATAATAATAACCACATAGAACAAATAGATACTAATAAAAGCTTCGATAATGAGGATAGGGATACAAAATATAATCATATCCAAATAAAGCAGGACTTCAACAATCATTCTGATGTAAAAGATGATGATAATGCAGGTGTCAAAGAGCAGGAAATTGAGTCCAATGATGTTGATGCAGATACATCGATAGAAACTGTTGAGGCTGAACATACTAAAGAAACAATAAATACGGAAAATATTGCTCTCAATCAAAAGATGAAAGATACCGTGAAAAGAAAGCAAAAGATGCTATTGGAGAAAATCACTGCAAATGAAAAATTAAGGCAAAAAGAGAAAGAGGAAAAAAAAAAGAGAGATCAAGAACGAATTTTAAAAGAGAAAGAAGAGGTGAAGAGAAAAAAGATATTAATAATGGAAAAGGAAGAAGAAGAGAGAAGACAAAAACTGTTACTTAAAAATAAAAAGACTAGAGAAAGCTACCCTATCACATTGCAATGTGTACAATTTTATACTATGAGTGAATTAAAAGGCTTGAGTGATTTATCAATGGTTCAAATCAATTTCAAACAATATCTTCCTCTTTACTGTACAATTATAAATAATGAAAAGTATGTAGTTGACTTACAACTAAATTTGATAACTGGGGTTTCCGATTTATATGAAAATTTCCCGAGTTTGAGCAATGACAAAATAGTTATTAAAAATTTTGAACAGAAGAAACTATGGAATTTTTTCAGTTCATTATTGATGAGAGGATTCTTGGATATTTCTGTTTTAACGGAGAATGAAAATAAAGCTTATAGCAAATCGTTGATTTCTAAAAGATATGAAAACTTTGAAAATGAAGGAAGGAAATTTGAATGCCTATTATTAAATTGGGTAAAATTGTCTACTTTTCAAAATGAAATTTTACCTGCTTTGCCTATGTACCAAAATTTGCTTGACTTCAAGAACGATGTTATTCAGTTGGATCAAGAAATTTTTGTGAATAAGTCTTGTGATGATGACGAAGTGACTCCAGGCTTGATTTCTTCATCTGCTGATTTGCCGTTTACAGCTGCCGCTTTGTACTCCCCAGTAGTCAATACTACATCCGAATCGTTGGTTATGGGTAAACTACCTCGAAAGTTTCACGGTAGAAAAATGATTATCAATGGAATCAATCCTAATAAGAGCCCATTGTGGTAAATAACTGACGAAAGCATTTTTTTACTTATTTCTTTCTGTTTTTAGTATGATATTTATTGTATATTAATACATTTACTTGTTTTCTTTAAGATTGGATATGGTAGGTCTCCTTACATGCACATTATTATTCTGTCAAATATAAAACCAAATGAATTTCAAATGGCTATATAATAATTAGTATATACATGAAAAAATCAATTCATAAATAATTAAAAGGATTTAAAAACATCAATCATAAATCAGAAGGTGATCAAATTTAGTTTTCAGCAATTTTAGCTAAAATTTCTTGATCTCTGAATATGAAGAATTCTTCTTCACCAACCTTAACTGATTGACCACCGAAAGATGGGATCAAAACTTGGTCACCGGCTTTAACGGAAGTTGGGATAATTTTACCTTCTGGACCAGTAAGGCCTGGGCCTGATGCAATAACAGTACCTTGAGATAATTTTGGTAAATTTTTCTCAGGTAAGTAGATACCGTTAGCGGTCTTAGTGGCAGCCTTAGCTCTTTGAATTAAAATTCTATCGAATAATGGCTGTAAAGATTTAACAGATTTAACAATAGTAGACTATTAACAAGTATGTTAGTTTCAAAAAGTGTTCTATAACGATATTCCATGATCTAATAGGTCATTTTTTGGCGAAGTGAAGTTTGATGTTAAGCATTATTGAATGTTCAAAGCACAGGTACATTGTTGAACATTATTTCATTATCTGACGACTTGACTTCACCAGGCATTTAGGAAAAATGCAGTCGTAGCTAGAGATAAAAACTTACCATTTCTATAGGTATTTGAAGGACTTGTTATTTATTGTATTTTGTCAAAACAGAAATCTAAAAAAACTTCCTGAAACCTGAAGTTGATTAAAGTATT
Source organism: Saccharomycopsis babjevae (assembly GCA_031125705.1). Taxonomy (NCBI): domain Eukaryota; kingdom Fungi; phylum Ascomycota; class Saccharomycetes; order Ascoideales; family Saccharomycopsidaceae; genus Saccharomycopsis; species Saccharomycopsis babjevae. The sequence goes on along the minus strand of JASTVB010000013.1, from coordinate 30,346 downwards.
AAGGACTATGTTTGCCAATTTTTCACATTTATTAACCATAATACGTTTTTTACTATTTTTTTGTATTGGCTTTTTTTGATTTTTTCAAACGAGGAAAAATTTTCGGACAAAAAAGAAAATTCTGGAAACACCTTTAAACGCACGTTTTTATTTCGCGGGGCAAAGGACTCTTTATGACATTTTGTGTAGATTAACATTTTTATCCTTGTTCATGCTGAGTCAAAGAATGGTGAAGAAAGAAAAACTGTTAGGTACGTGAACTTGAAATAGCCTTATGTCATTGCCTCTTTTACATTAGAAGCTAAAGGATTGCATAGATATCATTAGTGCAAATTCAATAAATCATGAACTGTCAATCCAGCAAATTTTTACCTAGTTACAAACACTTCTAAACCTGATGTTTTCCATTGAAATTTGCCAGAAAAATAAATCGGAGAAAAAGTTAATGAAAGTGAACAAAAGGATTAATGTACATGATAACAGGGTTCATGAAGAAATTTTGCATAATTTTCAGTTAAACTATTGCTCAAAGTGGAGATATAAATTGCTAAGTTTTGCTAAATTTATTAGTTGCACATATTTTTAACTTAAAAATTATTATATTTTTGAAAAAAAATGTCAAGTATTGATTCGAGGATTTGATATTTTCTAGAAATATATATTAAGCTTTCATCATGTAACAATGTGGATAGTTTCATGTTGCTAACAGAAAATTATGATCAATAAAAGACTCTTAAGTGCAATTCTTATTTTGTCACCAAATGTAGCTAAAAAAAACTAAATCACATCTTAATTTGTATTGTAATGTTTCCAAGTTCGTCTGTCAGACTCGATTAATGCCTTTGTTTACATTTTGAAAGCTTAAAATCGATTATGAGGTATATCGAGAAATATACGTTTCTTTTCTAATGACTAATTCTTATATTTTTCAAAGATGCTCTCCATACACAACCACTAATATCTAGTTTTTCTTTTAATCCAATAATAACAATAGTATAGTATATGTGTTTCTATTGCTATTGCTATTATTTTTGCTATCTTCTGTTAAATTGTATGCTCAAGTTTGTACTTTTGTTTTCATGCATGTCAGATCCAACATGCATAAATATAAACATCGGTAACATCTTGTATAAAAGGAAACGCGTCCTAAATAAACCGTTTAAGATCTTTGCACTCAATAGTCGATTTGAAGAGGAAGTAAAAACAAATGATACTAAGAAAAAGTTGGCTTTTTAAGAGATTTCGTATATTCATAAACTCCTTGAAGCAAAGAAAGTGCTTGTGATTTAGAATTCCCTATGATTCTTAGTATCCACGAGTCCTGTTTATGAATAAAAAAAAATTGATTAACTGAATTGCATATAGAAAGCCTTCTGTGTATTATAATCTAGAGAGATAACAGAAATCACAAATACCCTGATTCATAGTCACCAATAGCGGTAAATCATTATATTGCAGACGTAAATGAATGATTCAAAGCAGGCAAAAAAAGGGTAATTAAACGCGCGTTTAAGTTGACATGCAGGAAATCCGATGAAATGTCTGTTGGCATCGCCTCAAACGAGTAAAAAAAAAATGATAGAAACATAGATCATATTTTTTCTTTGATTCAATACAATTTAACCCATGCCGTTACTATGATTTACATAATGATCGTGTATATTGCATGATTCGATCTAACGAATTTTCTTTTTGGATCTAAGATGGGAGTTTCTATTTTCAAAATTAGTCGAATCAGGCGGAAGAATGCCGAGACCATTTTTTCGAATCACTTCTAAATGAGTTGTCATATAAATATCAACAAATTTCCTATCATGGATATTAATCTGATATTTCTTTTTTGTTTTTTAATTATATATTTCTAATTTGTTATTTAAGCATCCAAAAATATTTTACTAATTAAGCAGAGATTTTCAAAGATTGCGGTTTTTTATTTTTAGGTATACCGTGAATACTTTCAAATATAAATCCTGCTTTTGTCATCATTATTTCATTCCTGACTTCAACCCTTTTTTTATACTTTTCCTTGTCTTTTTGTTCCCTTTGGAAAAAAAACTTACTTTCCAGTGTGCCTAGAAAGCTAAAATGATAAATCGTATATATTTTGTATATTTTCTTATCATTGGATTGGTAAATTCTCTTCCGGTCAACAACAAAAGAGATGATTCAACTACAACTGTTTGGTCATATTCAACGACAGATGTTGTTACAGTTTACCAAACAGTCCATCAAACAAATCTTCCAACACCTTCTTCCGCTGCAGCTTCATTATCTTCTGCTATTTCAGCTGAAAAATCGTCTCTTTCAAAAGAATCTTCTTCTGCTTCTATCACATCATCTCCTTCCTCTACAGTTTCTGCATCATCAGCTGTTTCTACTTCTACCTCTACTAATCCAAGCTCCACTAGTTCTTCTTCATCTAGTTTTTACTCATATCCAAAAGATGGTCTCAAAGGTGTTAACTTAGGTGGCTGGTTGCTTTTGGAACCATGGATCAATACAGATTTATTCAATAATGATGTTTTTACTGATGGTAATATTCCAGTAGATGAATTCAATTTCTGTGAGAAATTGGGCAGTGATGCAGCTGGAAAGTTATTGGAAGAACACTATTCAAGTTGGATTACAGAGGATGACTTTAAACAAATGGCAAATTATGGTTTAAATGCGGTTAGAATTCCGATTGGTTACTGGGCATATAAATTGATGAGTACTGACAAATATTATCAAGGTGGTCAAGATTCCTACCTTGAAAAGGCCATTGGCTGGGCAAAAAATCATAACATGTACGTTATGATTGACTTACATGGTACTCCAGGATCGCAAAATGGATATGAGTCTTCTGGACATTCCAACTTTTACGACTGGGATAAATATGACAATCAAAATCAAACAGCCGAAGTGTTGGAAACAATCTTCAACAAATATGGGGGTGACAGTTACAAGGATGTAGTTGTTGGTATCGAACTAGTTAACGAACCATTGGTTGGTGGAAGCAATGGCGTGAGCCAAGATACTCTCAGTGGGTTTTATTCTAAAGTTATTGATGAAGTTAAAGGTAAGCAAAATATTGTTTTGCATGATGGATATTTATACCAAGGCGCTTGGTCAGATAAAAGTTACAATTCTGAAGACGTTATCTATGATACTCATCTTTATATGTTATATGATGCTGGTTACATTGCTGAATCATATGATGAGAAAATTCAACAAGTTTGCAAATGGGGTGAACAAATTGGAGCTTTAAGTTACAAGGAATTAGTCGGAGAATTTACTGCTGCTTGGGATTCGAATAGCAGCTCAATTTATACACAAAAAATTGATAAATGGGGGGATGATGACAAGAAACAAATTAGAAAGTTTGTAGAAGCACAGTTGACAGCTTTTGAGAACAGTTATGGCTGGTTTTTCTGGAATTGGAAAATGGGTGATTCTGATCAATGGAATTTCCAAATCTTGGCCGAAAATGGGATTATTCCTCAGCCATTGAGCGATAGACAATATACTACCTGTTAAAAAAATTATTCTCTGATATTACTTGATTGGAGTTGGCGAGTAGGTCAATTGCTCTACAAAAGCGCTCTTCTATTTGTCGTGAGCTCGTTTCCATTGGAAACGAGATTTCAAAATCTATTTTTTATTGCACTGTGTTTTTACAAGCCTCACTTTTTTGAAGTCATTTTAAGTTTATTGTTTTCTACGTTTTTAATATTTGCATATTCTATCTACGACATAAGAGAAGCTGGTTCTTTTCTTGTTTTGTTTTTTTTTGTTCCATTACATTCAAACTCCTTAATATACACTATATTGTACATTTTATTACAACTTGGAATAGCATAATTTTCAATCCTGATCCTTAAATTTATTGTTTCATTACTAGTAAAAACTTCTGACCATCATGGAAAAAATCTAATCAAGAGTATTTGAGTATTTGGGTACGTTAATCTATTTCTTTTGCAGAACTTACGTTGGTGTTCAACTTTTTTTGGATAAGCCTGATTTGAAAAAGTATATACATCATAAATTTTTGGACTAATTTAGAAAATATCTTCAAATTCTCTGAAATGTGCGTTGCTTATTAAAAAAGAAAAAAATGGTATAGATTTTCATTTCTAGATACACACATTCAACGATGCAGATTTTCGTTAATACTAAAGAAAAAAAATTCTAACATTTTACTAAATCTTAAGCGGGTATTTATCGAAGGTCAGTAATTGTTGATATCATAAAAACTATTTTGTAAACTTAGAATTTTCGACGATAGTTTCTAAAAACAGCTTCTTGTTCAATTAGCTATGTAGTGGCAAGCTTTGTGAAATCCCTATAATGAAATTCATTATAGGGATTTGATTTGCTAGCGAACATTCATAGTAGTTATAAATTAGGTTGAAGATCTCAAATGCGAAAATCCGATTTCAAACTTTGCGGGATTACGATTTAAAGTTCAAATATTGCTACTGCTCTATTCAACCTGCATGCAAAAGTGTGTCACAAATTCGCAATGCATAAAAAGAAAGAGATTAAATAGGAAAAGGTTGAACCAAAATCAGTTGTTCTTACTTTTTTTAATCTGCGCGTAACTTGGGCTTTAGATATTCTCATAAATTTACGATTATTATTCTCACTTGTATCTGTTGGCTATGAATGTTTGGCATTTTTTCTTACTTTATGAGTTCTTATTTGAACTACTCATAATTGTCCACCGTTTTTTAGCTTTTTTTCGATTATGTAAGACATGCAAAAAACTTAAAAGATAAAGAAAGAATAAAAAAAAGCATAGGTAATCAATCAATCACCGAAACACATAAGTAAGAAAATAGCAAAACTTACGATTTTGAGGATTTTTTTAAAACAAATAAACGGGTCGAAATGCTTGACGTTGTTCTCAAAGAAACACCAAATAATTTATTTAAAGAATAGTGTGAGGTATTATTAAGAAAGCTGGCGAATTTTCGGGCATTCTTCACTTAGGATGCAAAACTTGGGAGCCAATTGTCAAAGAAATTGACAGTAGATTTGATAAGTATTTGGTCCTTCGCAGAACGTAAATAATACTTTCAAAACCTTCATTCTTTACAAAAATTTGAGAAGTTAAATTATAGGAATGATATAACAACATGAGTATTATTAAATCGTATGAATCAAGAATTGAAAAAAACTAAAAAACTATCATAGAAAATAACACTATATAAAAGAAATTAAAAAATTTTGATGAAACGAAAAATCAATGGTAAAAAAATATAAATTGGAAATCATAATGAAGAATAAAATTAAGTTAATATCGTGTAAAATAAATATACTGGAAAAGCAAAAGTTTCATGAAAACATAACAGTAATTTTTGCTCTATACTAATAACATAATGGTTTTATTTTAAAATACCATTAGAATTCAGTAAAGGTACTCAAATTGAGGATTTTTGTCGCCGAGTAGAATTTGTTCTCTTTCACCCAAATTGGCGAAAAAAGATTTATATTCGACTGTTCTTTTCTTCTTATTTTCTCTAAAAATGTAAGCACAGTAAACTACTGTACAAATGATAGAGAAACCTACCAAGACAACACCAGGAATAACACCTTCTCTGACTAAACCACTTGGATCTCTGATATTTTTACTAGTGTTCATGGCAAACACAGATGCTAAACCACCTGCATTACCAACAGAAACCAAAATGGCGGTCGCCGTACTTCTTCTTAAATGTCCTCCAAGATTCAATGAAGCCCAGCAAAGAATAAGTGGAATAACTGTGTAAGAGCCGCATACAATAAGATAACAAGCAGCATATTTATAATAATCCACACCAGGAGGAGAAAGTTCCAAGATAATGATTAAACAACCAGCCATGGTAATCAAGCAATTTAATATGATGAAAATGGATCTAACTTTGAAATAGTCTGACAAAAATCCATTCAAATTACACCAAATAAACGCCACAATCCAAGGAACAATAGACATTCTGTTGGTTCCACTATAGCCCAAACCCATAAGAACCATAAGAACCGGTTCGTAGAAAGCATAAGCATAACTAAGATAAAAAACACCAAAACAAGATAAAGCAGGAATAATAACCAAAGGATCTAAAACGGCCTTGAATAAGATATCACGGGCAGTTGATTGAATTTGATAACCGGATTTACAACCGTAAATTTCCAATTTCTTGACAACATATAATGTTTCCTTATCATTAAGGAATGTAGCACCTTCAGGGAAATCTGGAATCACAAAGAATAAAACAAAAGCCATGAACATAGTAACAGCACCTTCAAAAATGTATAACCATCTCCAGGCTTCTAAACCAGCACGGCCATCCCAGCTATTCTCTAACAAATAGCAAATGGAGGAACCACAGGCACCAGCAATACAACTGATGGAATAGAAGGCACTAAATCTTTTTTGAGACTCATTTCTAGTGTAATAATGGGCCAAAATATAGAAAATAGCTGTTTCAGTACCGGATTGGAAAAAACCATGAAGAAATTCACAAGCCACAAATTGAGAATATGTTTGAATATAACCAGAACCTAAAGTAAGGGCACCGTAAAATAAAACAGTGATACTGACCCAGAAATGAGGTCTAACAGTCTTCAACAACAAATTGGAAAACAACTCAAAAAAAATGTAAGGGGTGAAAAAAGCGGCGAAACCACAAATAACCTGAAAAGAGGAAATGTCCAATGTAGATTCGATACCTAAGTTTCTGGCATAAGCCAAATTTGTTCTATTTAAGTATGCAATGAAAAATAATGTGGTGAAAGGTAAGACAACACACAAATCAATTTTTAATAATAACTTTCTTTCATTAATTCCATATTTGGTTGCCAAGTCAGAGACAATCATTTGCTTAGACTTTTCGCCCAAATAGGTTTGGTCATCGTTATCGCCGGTGTGGGAGTCGAGGAATGTAAGAACAAGGTCACCGTTCTTTTGCTTATCAGCCTCCGAGGTTCCAGCCTGGTAGTATCTATTTTCCTCTAATTCATAGATATCCATTTTTTTGTAATGTATGTGTCGAGTTTTGTGTTTTGAATTATGTAATTAAGCTTGTTTTTTTTTTTTGCAATATTTCAACTTTTGTTCTTTTCTTTCACTGGGATTGTGATTTATTTCTGTTTCTTAAAATCCTTGCAATCCGCAAATCAACTTAAGAAAAAAATCTAACAGAAACTGTTGAAAACAAGAATGGAAAGTTATATGGCAATTCTGACTTATTAAAGCGAATTGTAGACGGAAAACAAGAAAAAAGTAGGGGAGCTGCAACGGTTGAAGATGAAAACAACAAATAATCAGAAACTTGAGGAAACTGGGGGGGCTCAAATATAAATATATATATATATATTAAAACAACACCTAAAAAGAATTTGCAAGATTAGCCAGCACACAAAAATGCTAAAAGAATACTCAAATCTTAATATTTTCTTCTCTCTGTCACCAGCTTTTACTAAAAAGGGACATTCAAAAGATCGAGTTTCTTTTTTTTTGTAAATTCATATTAGGAAAATATGTATAAAAAAATAACCCTACAGTTCTCTTATCCGTTGCTATTATTTTTCTGCAAGTTGCGTCAAAAACCTGTTCTTGATAAAGATAAATCACCTTCTTTCACAATAAGCTTTCAGTATCCATGTTTCAGATTTAAACTGCAATGAATACATTCAGCTTTAAGGTTTGTTTGTTTGAAGCTGGCTAGCGCTGGACTCTATACAACTGTTTACTTATGCAGTACAAAAACACGTTTTCCTGCAAAGATCTACGTTTGATGCTGTCAATTTTATGTATGTATATGCGTATGTGCGCATATATTTCTGCGCGAAGTCAGTCAAGAAATTATCATAACTACTACTTGAAATTGATGAAATAAATATTAATTGAGCTACTATACTACGTTGTAATTGTTCCTGCGTACAAAAAATTGAGCAAGGCAAGTGGAGCCAACAGTTCTCAATTGGTGATTAACGCTTTTGCAATTCCACACAATTAGCACAATATACATACGCGTGATTAATTTTAGCTTTTGTCAAGTTGTTTTAGTTTTAAATTTTGTTTTGAATCAGAAAAACGAACAGCCACAAAAGCCTAGCAAAATAAAAATCTGCAAAACTTTCAGAGCACAAGCAGTGTTTTCATACAACAATTGCATAATAACTTATTAAATATACTATGCTTGTGTATTTGCATGTTAACATAGTTCAACAGTCGAAGATCTGGACCAGATTTTGGTAGATTTTTTCTCGCTTGATTCTGCCGATTTTTTTTTTCATTATTTTTAGTTTTGTCCTTTTTTTAATTTGAGCTTTGTTTCTTGGTGATTTTCTTTCAGAGTTTATTTTTCGCTATCTTTGGTTTTTTTATTTGTTATTTCTTTTTGTAGGTTTCAGTTGTTCGTAAGTTTTTATTGTTGGTCATCATAAGATTAAGCAGACAGTAACCAGTATGTGCTTAGAACCGTGCATGAAATATGTTGAACCACCACATTGGTTCGTAACAATACTTTTTGGCATATGCGTGTTACTCTTGTACGGATACTTGAAAAAAAAAAAATATCCGAAGTATCCTCTAAAATCTTCATACTAGGATAGATAAAAAATAAGCACCGAACCTGGGACTCGAACCCAGAATCTCCTGATTAGAAGTCAGACGCCCTAACCAATTAGGCTAGCCCGGCTGCTATGAATTGGCACTGGTAACTCAAATACTTAGACTAAAACTAAATAGCACTCGGGGCTCATATTTTTATTATTCCATGACCTTTGTTGTCGTTATGAATAAATATTGCACGTGACTTCCATCTCAAAATTACGACTACGTCGTCTGAATCAATATTAAATGTTTAGTTTATACTCTAGATTAATAACGAAGTAATCATATTACCAAAGAAATGAAATTTAACTTAATCATGGAACGACAATTAATTGTTTCAATTCATGATATACGAATTTTATTTAAACAGACATGAATCTATATCTTATTTTATTTATTATTTTATCTTGGTTTATTTATTCTAAATTAAGGATCTCACTCAATTATCAACACACTAAGAGTTTTATATACATTTAATACATTTAATTATCTTTAAACCTTGAGTGTAAATTAAATTACTTCTGATCCTTCGAGTGACTTACTTTCTATTTTATTTTAGCTGTTTTCATAAAAACACCTACAAAAAATTAATTAGTAAATACAATTGATCTCTCTCAAATAAGAATGATTATTAGCATTAATAGTGATTATGATAGCGAGAAGTATCTCTGCAAAGTCAGCAAGAGAATACGCTTCGACATGTTTATATTAGAACGTATTGTTTTTCTGAAATGAAGTATTTCTCACTGTTGAGCCAGTAATACTGACTCAATATGATGTGATAAATGGATACGTAGTATTAAATCCAACATGCATGTCAAAATATATTTTCCTTCGGGAACTATAAATAGAAATATGATAACTCAGAATATGATAGCTCAGAATATGATAAATCAGATAACTTAGAAATATATCCTGAAAATATCAACAACATCAATGAATATCGATTAGTATATAATCTGGTACATTTCACGATGCTGAAATAATAGAGGAAGAAGAAGAAGAAGAAAAGAGAAACAAGGAAAAACACAACAAATATATAGGACAAGAAAATATACATACTATCTCTCTCAAACTCTAAGAATGACTACTAACGTTAATAGCGATTCTGATAACGAGTCAGAACATTTGACTCGACACTCACTGATAAAAATTTTTGTTGAAACGTTTTTGCATCATCTCTAAAATCCATAATATCTTGACAATAATAGGAAAAGAACGCGTAAAGACGCGTAAAACGTAAAATTAATCAAAGGAATAGTTATTTTTACAACATAGATAACAAAATTGAGAATGCTTATGATTTCATGGGAACAGTATTTTAATTTGATTATACAAATGATTGATAGATTAAGAGTAACCAAGTTCACTTTCAATGAATCAAGAGAAACATAATGAATCTTTTTTAATATGTAAACGCGTATAATTGCCCAATTATTATTTGAGTACGATCTTTGATTGAGAAAACAAAAGCATTAAAACATGCTAAATAATAAATTAGATGGATTTGAAATTTGCATAGCTCGCATATTTAATTCAATTCTATGAATTGAATAATATTATCATTGCTTTTTTTGTTAGTTCGAGGTTTGTATTTAGTATTTGATCTTGATAGAACTGATGCAGTCATTAATTTTGATATGAAAGGTACGTGAACGATTTGTTCTTTGGCTGTATAACTGTATTATTATGCTGAAATTTTTAGAACATAGCATTCTAAGAAATAATGGGTGCTGAACATAAAGATTGGGGCTAAAAAGAAACGTATGACTGTACCTGACTCCTATAATAAGAACTTAAGTAACACATAGATATAAAGGGAGAAAGCCTATCAATATATTATGAATTTCAAAATTATAGTCATAATAACGTAAATCACGCTAATTATAATTTCACATTGATGATATTTTCATTCAAAAATCAATTACAACATGATGTTTTTTCGTCATAACACGATTCATCTATTAAAGATGAAAATTACATGAAAGCATTCGCCAAAAAAGCAACTAAATTTATTTAGGAACCCCGTTTTTAACACAATCTTCAAAACATTTTTGTCTAAAGAAATGAAGATAAAAAAAAAAGAAAAACTGTCAACATAAATTGTTCACGTGACTAAATCTAAAAATTAAAACTAAGCTCATTTCAATCTAGATCAAGCAACCGCTTTACACATCTCAGGTCTAGATCAAGCAACTAGATTATATCTTGAAGTAAACAAAGATGACTATTTGAGTCAATATAATTTAAATCAAACCATTAATTAAAAATTTACCGTCCTTTAAGTTCGCTTGTTTATTTATTTAATTTTATGTATTTTTTTCATTTTAAATCGATCACACCAGCGATGTACTGAAGCATTATAGTTATATATATATATATAAAACTTTGCTATATTCATATTGAAAGATTGAAATTAACATTTCTAAATTTTGAGAATCCGATTCACTTGTTTTACTAAAGACAACCTCAAGGTGCCCTCACTATTATGAAAAAATTGGACGACTACTCTGCCATAAGTGCAAGCTTCCCTAGTATTAATAGGTATCCAAATGATGTTAAACAAACAGTTCCAAGTTTGAACTCATCTAATGTGGAAATTTATTTTACTAATCTTGCATATTATTTTAAACGAACAAGCATACCGTCTATTGCCGAATTTATTCACCACCCTAAAATGGATACATCAAAAATTAAATTAAGTTCAGATGAAGAAATGTTCGCAATCAATGCTTTAACCGTTACATGTGGGGAGTACGACTGCTTAATTTTTGGTGAAAACATATTTGCCAATTTAAAACGTGTTATGAAATCCACCAAATACTTGGTTACTGAATTTCAACTACGTAAAATGCTTCATAACATTAGATATGATGGTTCCTACCCATTTTACAAATTTCATAAATACGTTGTCACTTTACAAAACCAAGCACGCCGTATAGAGAGCTCTATTTCTGATATTGATCTCATCTGCTGTATCACACGTGGCTTATATGGTCAATTAGGCCACCTCCGCGACTATATTAATGATGTTGATCAAAACAGCATAAAAATCCATTTGTCTATAATTGAAAGACATACTAACACAATTCAAGAAAGAATCAGAATTGGTAATTTTAAAAATTGGGAAAACAGCAATGGTAGACCACAGAGAAACAATAACAAATATAATCAACGCAAAATTAAATATTGCAAATAAAATAATAACCACTCTAACAAATATGAGAACAGTTACTCAAAGGATGATCATCGCAGAAATAATAAAAGCTATAATAACCAATATGGCAAGAATTACTCAAAACCCAATATCAATGAGTTAAATAAATTTAATACTCATCAAAATAGCGAATTCAAAACAACGTTTTCAGCAACAACAACTCAAGTACACAGTCATAATCGCTGCAACTTCTGACTCCAGAGACAGCTTAGTTTTTACTCTAACATTTTGACCTCTGATAATGAAAAGTATACTAGTATTGATGTGGAACATTCTAATACAATTGAATTTCAGACTTTATATGAGTCGATGAGTCGGGATGACTACTCTGATTCTGAAATCCGAAGATTCACCACTTGAAATTGAATCGTCTCCACCATCAAAAAAAAAAATCATTCCTATTAGATTTGACGGACAAAATGGACCGTAACTTTAAAGCTTATCTTGGAGAACATCTAAAAATGCGACTTATGCACTAATTGAAGAAACATATGCAATCTCCAGAAAAAACAAATGGATGACTGCTGTTGTCATTCCAACGAAGAAATTAATATCGAATCAGCAAGCACTGATAGTGACATTCAACACGAAGTTCATTTTCATCTTCCATTATATGATTGACATTTTCAACAAAGTATTCTTCCCCATAAGAAACTCTTATTTGAACTAAATGTACCATTCTATGGTCTGAAATCTTCCAGTCGGGACTTTCTTCACCTTAAGAAATTTCTTAGTTCTTTTCACTTTACTTATTATGATGCTTTTCCATGCGTATATCTCAAATCTATCAACAATATTCCAACAATACATACAACATTAATTAGATAATAAGATAGCTTCTCTATCCATTTTCCAGCAAGAGAACACCAATTATTCACAATCTCGTTATGTACTAGGTATTGGAGTAATTTTACAGTTCACAATAAGATTCGAACTACATACAGAAAATAGTACTGAAAATTTTCATTCCTACTGCTAGAACTAATTACGTTTGCAAATTTCAAATTACATCCATCGATCATGCTCTTTGTTATTTTGACCGTATTTTACAATGTCTCACTAATAAAATATTTCCAAAACCATTTTGCAAATTGAAAATACTGCTTCAAGTACCATGATCAAACAACATCAATACAGCAAACGATCTAGACATTTCAACAGACGACTTCCATACCGTCGACAATACTACAAGGCAAATAAATCTACACCACGTTTCCATGAACCAACAATTGGCTAATATTTTCACCAAATTATTAATATCTACTCCATTCTTATCCCTTGTCAATACTATTGTCAACATCTGGCACGATAATTATCTATTATCTATAGCATTATAAGTTGATTTTAAGTTTCATTTAATTTTATTTTTTTTTCTTTAACAAAAAATTAAGTTACGAAAGTCACGTGATTTTAATATGATTTACCAGATTCTAGTATAAAAAATTCGAACTTTTACTTTAGATCTAGATCAAGCAAACATAAACACAGATTAAAGTCTAGATTGTCGGGTCAGGCGAATCTGGTTTGACTCTAAGTGTTTTGTTTCATTATGTAAATTACTATTACTTATTATTTGATTAGAGAGAGATAACGTTGTTTATTATATTGTACTACATATCTTCCTTGTTCCTCCTTTTCTTCTCTTGTTCTCTTTTTTCTCATCAGTTCTTGCAAGATGGGCTTCAATATATACCATTTGATATTCTAATTGATCTTGTGCTGATAGGTGTATTGGGAAGTTATTATTGTTTTACTTATATTTCCACATGAATTTACATTCCAACATGATATATTCATTCCTGCAAGTGAATATATTTCAGCATGCCTATGATGCATTATTCTTTATGATATTTTAAATTTCATGCGATCGCGATTTCACCAGATGATACTGGCTTATTTTTATTTTGTTCTATCTCTAATTATTGAATTCGAGGATCTCCTCAATTATTAGAACACTAAGAATTTTATGTACACTTGACACATCATTTTATATTTCTCTTTAAACTTTAAGAGTAAATTTAAATCACTTCTAATCCTTCAAGTGACTTGCGTTCTACTCTTCATAAAGTTACTTTTACATTAAAAGATCAACAAAAATTGTCAAGTCATTCGATATGAATTGTTATCAGAATCGCGATTAACATTAATAGACACTTTTTTCATTTGAGATAGATAATGATTTATATTATATATTCCTATGTGTCTGTCTCCTCCTTCCTGATAACTTCTTCATCTGGAGATTCACCTCCTCATATAATTTATTTCTTACTTAGTTATTACTGTTAGAATTAGGATACAGTAATGTTTTGTTGCTTAGCTACCGCTTGGCCTTATTGTTTACTCGCGAATATAACATCTTAATAAATCATCATGAGCAATTTCCATAAGATAATACAGGCTCAACAATTTGTTTTTATTTGCTTGATCTAAATCTGGATTAAATTGTTCTAATTTTCATCATTGAGTCATGTGAAATTCACGTGAATTATAACAACAAAAACCTTGAGAAACGTGATTTCCACGTGCGACAAATGTATTAAGTATATTTGAATGATAAATATGATTAATAACAGCAAGCGCCATGGCGCAGTGGAAGCGCGCAGGGCTCATAACCCTGATGTCCAAGGATCGAAACCTTGTGGCGCTAGCTTTTTTTTTTTTTTTTGCTTTTGCAATATATCTGTGGTGTGTGAACTTTTTGACGGCCGAAATTCCCGATCTGAGATATTACTTTTTCGCTAGGGGACCTAAACATATGAGCGTTACTACAAAAAAAATAAATACTCACCAAATAACGTTCTATCATTCGGCAATGGGCAACGGACTCGGACGATGACTAAAAAGAAAGAGTGAGTTAATTTTCAAAAATTGAAAATTTATAATGTCTATCTATTTTTTTGATACCTTTTACTGGTGGTTTTTTTCTTTGATTAATTTTTTGGAAGATAGGTTTTCAAATAATGGAAAATAGAAGTTGGAAGACAGCTGAAAAATCAGGAAGTAATCCAAATTAAATCGGATAAAGTAAAAATTTGAGAAAAAATAGATGAATACTCTGAAGTTTAAGGTTCTTTTGGTAGTATAGGTTAACAAACTTTTTGTCTCGTTTTTATAAGGTAGGTTAATAAACTTTTGAAATATTACATTGTTATTCTTCACTTTCCTACAGATTACCAGGTCATTACTGCTCACTCTCATAGAATTTTCTTGGTTTTTTGATTTCTGCTTATTCTCCTTCATCTTAGGATATACTGGTGACTACATAACTATTAAAGACTAAAATGACCGAGAACACAAACGCATCAAAGTTTACAGGTATTCCAGCTATTACAGGATCAGTTGATGCAAGCGCAGTTTATTTGACTTTACCCGACAGTTTGCAGATATGGAGACCTACGATTGCATCATATATATCTTCAATAGGCTCTACATTGGTAGGCTTTCCATTGGACAGTATTAAAACGCGAATGCAGATACATTATTTTAAATCACCATTAGATTGTTTTAAACAGACCTTAAAACTGGAGGGTTTTTTTGGTCTCTATCGTGGACTTTCTGCTCCGATTTTATCGATAGCTTTTTCTAAGTCCTTGGGTGTAAGTTTATATAGTGCTTTCAAACCCAAGGTATGTGAGGTCCAAGAAAAAATAATTAATTTGATTTCACCCAACTTTTATGAAAATTTTGATAATTTCAATGCTCTGAAAATTATTTTGTTGAATTTTCCAGCAAGTTTTATATCCGGATCAATTACAGGCACTTTAGTTTCCTTATTTGCATGCCCTTTCGAGTTCACAAAAGTTTATTCACAGATTGTATACCTAGAAAGTGCAAAACTTGCAAAGAATATTCAGAAAGAACAATTTTTGAGTGGTACCAGTACTTCATCTAAGCCACATCATTTAGCATCAACTGTTCGAATTCCGGTTCCTAGCTCTACTTTTGAAGTGGCTAAGCAAATCGTGGCAGCTGAAGGCCCATTTGGTCTTTATTCTGGTATTAAATTTCATTTAATCAGAGAATTTATCTCTTCAGGCTTATATTTTTCTATTTATGAAACTGCCAAAATGTCCATAACCAACATTTTTTCGAATAGCGATGGAAAGATTAAAAACACAAATGTAATAATTGGCCCTATTTCAATAGCTGCTGCAGGGGCACTTTCAGGCGTGTTTTCTTGGATTACCGTTTTTTTCATTGATACAACAAAATCATTGGTGCAGAAAGATATTGTAGTTAATATTATCAGAACACAAAACGGTTTAGCCAAAATATATAAAAACAGAAAATTGGAGTTTCCTACAAGAAGAATGTATCGAGGCTTATCGGTAAGTATTATGAGATCCATTTGCAACAGTATTGTGTTTTTTGGAACTTTTGAGTTTTTGATGAAACATATTGGATGAATCTTTTTAGTGCCGATACTATCTCTATATTTGTAAATAAACTCATTATGAAAGATACATATGTGAACACTAATAAAGCAAACCCAAAAAGATAGAATTAACGACTTCGCTTTTCTCTACTTGTGCATTTTACGCCTCTTGTTATTTTATAGATTTTTTTTTTTTGTTTTTTTTGATTTTATTTTTTCAATACATAATACATAAACTTACCCAGCTTCTGGTTTACCCAGCTTTTGGTATCCTACTCAATTTTTTAAGGAGTAGAATTTCTTACCAAACTATTTTCGGATATCATGCGAGTGAAAATAGATGTTCCAGTTTTAGTCTGCTGTACATTTTAGAATCTAGGACAGTAAAGACAATACTGATTTTCAGTTTCAAAACGAATAAAAAAAGAAAAGCTTCTTTAATTTTATCTGAAAAAAAAGTATAGTTAACAATGATTAGACTGTTTCACTATGATTCGAAAAATGAACTCATGCGATACTAGTATTACCCAAAAGAGTTAAGAACAGATTTAACTGTGCTGTAGTTCATGTTAGTTAATTTTAAGTGAAGTTTGCGCTACTGTTTCGTAAGTTAGAAGTGAAGAAAAAAAAAAACCAAACACGTATATATAAATACCACAAAAAAAAAAAAGAACTACTGAATGAAACATTGTTAAATAATATATAAATAAGTAAACTTAACTTAGCAATTAAAACAATTGTAGTATTTCTTTTTGCTTCGGAAATATTCCTAATTAACTGAGAGATTCAAACTATTCGCTAGATAAATTGTGTTCAAAAGGAAAATTTTTACGAAATGAGTGCCAATGATGATTTAGTTCCAGAAGATGCTCCAGGTTATGTAGTTGGGGAGAAAAAGACCCTCGACGAGTATAACAAGTTGGATGCACATGACGAGTCTTTGAGAAAATGGAAAGAATCACTAGGTTTAAATACAGGTGAGTTACTACCAGTACAACCAGGCGATAAAAGAAAAGTGGTAGTCTTGTCAATGTCCTTGATTGTATCTGGGCAACAGCCAGTAACTGTGAATTTGGAGGATCCTAAATCTCACGAATATTTAGCCAAGAACCCGTTCAAGGTCGCAGAAAAGTCATCTTATGCTTTGCAAATTAAATTCAAAGTGCAACACGAGATTGTTACCGGTATCAAATACTTACAAGGAATCAAAAAGGCGGGTATTAGAGTGGATAAATTAGAAGAGCCTTTAGGAAGTTATGCACCAAACACCGTCAACAAGCCATTCTACGAGGTTACATTGCCTGAGATGGAAGCTCCTTCGGGTTTCCTTGCAAGAGGTACATACCAGGCTACTTCCAAGTTTATTGATGACGATAAAGTGACACACTTGGTTCTTGATTGGGCTGTTACTATTGTCAAGGCTTAATTCTAATAGAGTTATACAGCAATATATATACAAATATAAAAAAATAGTTAAGCGTTTTACGCCAACCATTTAATAAACTCGAAACTTGAGACTACTTAAGATGTCTAGCAATCTGGGATACTGCTACGTACATTTTCCCCAATTATATTGGCATGTGGTTGTTATGTAAATAACGAATTATGTAAGACTATGGCTTCAATGACGTGTTTATTTACTGCTTTTGTAGAACATGTATGCAAACATAAGGAACCATTTCGCGGGTTCTTAACAACACAAGGGCACATAATCTTTATAATCGTATATATGCATTTCATCATCGGCAAAATGTTATGACTTCTATTGACTATTGCCAGAGGTGCATACATAGCAAAATGGATGTATTTGCTTATAAACCTACAAAGCAGTATCGTAATTTTGGTTTGTTTCGAGAAATAGAAAGTATTCTAATAATAAAAATCAAAAAATTTTTTATAGAATATCATCTCTCTAGTAAAACAATTTTAGAAGCAAAGAAACCTTCAAGAAACCTCAAAACCAACAACAGCAACAACAACAACAACTGTTAAATCTTCTCAAAGTCCTGCACAATGCAACAACAAAGAGTGAATCAATCAAGAGAACTAGCTAAGTACAGTACAAGGTCATAAAATTGACAATAGCACAACAGTATAGTGCGATGGAAGCAGATAAGCCGAGGAAAAAATTGAATAGAACAATTGCGCGTGTAATTTTTATCCAACAGATATTGATGAGCAATTTTGCTTTTGTTCTTGGAATCACATGTTTGATTACCATTCTCCTGAAGAATACAACTGGTCTCCACTATATATGATTTCTTTGGGTGGACAAAAGAAATATTATGCAGTCCTTCTGATTGATCTAAATAATAACATACTTTTGGAAGACTGCTTACAGTTGAGGAGTTTTCGATGATCAGCTATTGTTCAAATATAGTAGTGAGAAGCTTGGATATAGTTAAAAAGCAAATAAAGTTTTGAATAATTTACAGATAAGGCATCTAGTTTTGAAAAAAACAAACAACCAAAAAAAAAAAAAAAAAGAAATACTGATTGAATTTCAAAGTAGAATAGTAATAAAACATTATCATACTATTTTGGATAATTCAAAGATACAGGTAGTGCCATCAAGTCAATAAATTGTTAGATAAATGAATGTGATCTCGACAGTAATAAGCACAACGCAGTATTTTGTGCACTAAATCAAACCATTTCATAGATAGCGACCACATAAGATAGAAAAAAAATCCGAAGAAAAAAAAAATGCAAATCGCGAGGGCAAATCAACTCGCGGTTTACCTGCATGATAAAAAAAGTTAATATATAGATAAAATACAAACAGAGCACCAAAAGCCGCGGAAGTTGATAAAGCAATCGATCGAAACAAAGAATCAGGGGCCTTTCAAGATTAATTCATAATGTTTGCAAAGATTGTGCTACTGGCTTTCGATACTTTATCGATATTTTTTTGTTCTTATTCTGGATAGTGTCCCAGATAAGAACCATACATAACAAGATGAATGAAAATATATATATCACCATACGGCATTGCAATGTAGTTTGTTTATCTACTAGCTAACTACATATCTGTGCTTTATCATTTTCAGAAGAATCATTTGCAAATTGTGCTGACAGAGAATTGATAAGAGGATGCATATATAGGAATTCGCTGGACAAATTAGCGAATTAGGCTTCTATACTGAAACAGGCAGATTAAGATGCAATAAGAGTGTGGACCAGGCGGTAAACAATAAGGCCCCTCGAACTTAGTGAAACTGCAGCTGTAAAAAAAAAATAATTGTGGTTCTACGGAGGGCGGCGGCGGCAAAAAGGACTGCTGGTTATGATTCTAAGAGGAGGGATATGTCACGGGCGGGTTGCAAGCTAGTTCTACAGGACAGTTCCCACGATGTAGACACCTAAGAAGCTCTAATCGCCCATAAATGGGCTTTACAGATGCGAACTATTGCCGCTGGTCATGGTTACCCTGTCAAGAGTTTTTTTCTGGTTGCTCCAACAGATTACCTTTCCTTTCTGTTAGTGAGCCTCGTTTGACATGTCACTTTTTCTCAGTTCTGGTATAACAGATTTTCTTCTTTACATACTGCACAGTTTCTTTTTAGATATATTACGCAGGTTCTGATACTTCTTGACTCACGCTTTTTTCTGTTTTAAATTTGCATGTCAAATGATAAAGTGGTTGACTCAAAAGACTCTATGGGAAGGTAATATCGATCACAACAGCCAGCAGAACGCATGTTGATTGGAGTTGTCTGCTATGGTTAAATGAGGCCGGCAGCACTGCTAAAAATCTGCTAAACGCTGTGGAGCACAACCTGTGTACGAACAGAATCACGTGAATAGATAAGTGATCTATTGCACTGATTCTTATGAACGCACATACATGCAAAGAGACGCGTACAAAAATTGATTATATGTATGCAGGCTTCTTGCAATATTGCAAAGTGCCGTGTCTACTAAAAGCAAGCCACACAGAAGGCTGGCAAGACAAAAACAATTATTACCTGCTATCAGCAACTGTAGTCGAGTTTTGTGTTTAAGTTTGAGCCGCTTGTTATCTTTTGTTAGCTTGTGCACCAAGACATGGAGCCGTTCAAGAAAGTTATATGCACGCAGGATGCTTTCTCGATTGTAACTACTGATAGCGGGAGGGACAAAAAGAAAAATAAATATTTATGCAATATTGTACGGCGCTGTTTGTAATAATGTTCGATTAGTTGCATATGCGTGCATGAATGCCTCGCAATTTGTTTCTGTTAGCGATTTCCAGTCAAAAACACAAAAATGGGTTATTGTTGGCAAACAGATACATGACAAAAAAAAATGAAACAAAGCTCCGCCATGAGTTCTTGATTCGTAGTCTAAATCGTACCCAGACAGTCAGATACGCAGATGGTGACTTTCCAAGAAAAGAAGAAAGAGGGCAACTCGATAGGCAGTTGCGCAGAACTAGCGCAAGCCAAACAACCAAAAAGCAAAGAAAAACACAACAAATAAAAACACACTACCAATCAAGGAATAAAACCAGTAGATAAAAGCAGAGGGGACAGATATGGCAACCCAGCAATTGTTCAGAGCAGGATATCGTAGGCGGGAAAATGGTGCCGTTTCTCTAAAACAGCAGAGTAGTAAGACGTCATGTTCTGTAAATAAGAAAGAGAAAACTAACCAGACTTTCAATTGAGAATCAGTATAGCCCATGCGAGACTTCAGAGGAAAAGGGTTCGAAACTGAGCTTCAGGACCAATGCAGGATTATTAGGAGCAGAAGAGGGACTATTGCTGTGGTGCTTTGCGCCAGCGGGTTGCCTGTGAGCCCGTCTGAAACGACGCTGGTGGATCAGCGCAATAATAAGCAGAACATTGCTGGCTTCCCAGGCGGTACAAATGCAAAAGATATGCACAGAGATCCCGCCCATCCTCTGGGGTCAGGCACCCAGTCAATTGAAGGACAGCACGCAAAATAAAAGACCACGACACACAAATTCGCTGCAGAAAAGTCTATATTATTATTCCCGCGGGTTGTATTGTAGGCAAATATCTGGATTTCTACGCCTGGCACTCATTTCCGAGTATCCAAGCTACGCCCAAACTCAGCGCAGCAGCTTTAAAATCCTCAATTTTCTTGTTTTGAAATGATGATAAAAACTTAAGTAGCAGTACGGCAAACATACTGAGTTCTCTTCCAAGCAAACCAGAAAAGAAATCAACGCTTATTGTCTGATGGCTCCTCAGTGCTGTTTTCGTAATTATCTTTTCTTGCTTGTGCATCTTAAGTTTATTCTTTTATTTTTATCTGTGTACAGAAAATAATATTATGCATGATAAACATATTCTTCTTGTTATCCTTATCAACTCCATAATTTTCAACATCTATCTTTCTTTCTTTTTTTTCTTTTTTTGTGATTTTGTTGCCTTACATTATTATCAGTCAACGTATCAACAACCATGCACTTTTTCTTTTCTTGTTAATAGGATTTCGAGTTTTTCTTAGTGTTTGTAATTGCAATCGTATTATTCAATCTTGATAAGAATCTCTCGAGCAAGGTTGACCGTAAAATCTGCATGGAAAGGTTATATTTCCACAGTATGATAATGTTGATGATTATCGTCACTGCCCTTTATTTCTGACAATATTTGTGGTATTACTGCATTTGTATCTATTTTTTTTCTTTTTTTTCCCCATTAATTATTTTACAATCATATCTTATCTATGCTGTCGCGTTCTCTTTTGGTACTTCTACATTTGCATGTTGTATCCTGAATGTCTTGATTCAGAATTCAGCTACCTTGTTGACCAGAATCCATATTTAAATAAATGAATTTCCCTTCGGATTGTTAAACTTTCAGAACATCTTTCTCTTAAATCTTCTATCTTTTAACACAACCAACAGTTCATTGTTTATCTTTCCTCTACCTTTCTAAACATTTCACTCTAAATTGTTGACTTTCCTTTTCTTCTTTTTTTCTCACATATACAACTAAATTAATATGGCTGAAGATAAGAAAGCTGCTTCCGACTACGAAGTCGAAAAAGACATTGCCACTCCAGTTGTGGCCCCATCCACCTCTGAATCCAGATGGGGTAGACTTATTGATTCCTTCAAACAGGGTGAGTCCCAGTTTGATAACATGGATGGTTTAACAGATGCAGAAAGAATTAATACTATCTCTGCAAAGTCTCCATTACATCAAAAGTTAAAGAATCGTCATTTGCAAATGATTGCCATTGGTGGTTCCATTGGTACTGGTTTATTCGTCGGTTCTGGTAACTCTTTAGCAGGAGGTGGTCCAGCAGGTGTTATTATTGCCTACTGTATCATCGGTTGCTTCATGTTCGCTACTATGCAAGCTCTTGGTGAATTGGCTGTTGCTTACCCTGTCTCTGGTGCTTTCTCTGTCTATAACTCTAAATTTGTTTGTCCTGCCTGGGGTTTTACTATGGCTTGGAATTATGCTATGCAATGGTTGGTCGTTTTACCTTTAGAATTGGTTACTGCCTCTATTGTTATTAGTTATTGGAACAAAGAGATTAATGGTGCTGCATGGGTTTGTATTTTCTGGGTCTTTATTTCTGCAATTAACATCTTTGGTGTTAAGGGTTATGGTGAAGCCGAATTTATTTTTGCTATTGTCAAAATTGTTGCTATTGTCGGTTACTGTATCTTAGGAATTATATTGGCTGCTGGTGGTGGTCCAAATCACGAATACATTGGTGGTAGATACTATCAACACCCAGGTGCTTTCAATCATGGCTTTAAGGGTGTTTGTTCTGTCTTTGTCACAGCCGCTTTTGCTTTTGCCGGTACCGAATTAGCTGCTTTAGCTGCTGCTGAAACTGAAAACCCAAGAAAAGCTTTGCCAAAAGCTTGTAAACAAGTTTTCTGGAGAATTTGTCTTTTCTACATCGTTTCTTTGACTTTGGTTGGTTTATTGGTTCCATATACTGATGACAGATTAGGTGGTGCTTCTAATGCCGCTGCTTCACCATTTGTTATTTCTATCGTCAACGCCGGTATTCATGGTTTACCATCTCTTTTCAACGTTGTTATTTTGATTTCTGTTTTATCTGTTGGTAACTCTTCTACTTACGGTTGTACCAGAACATTAGTTTCAATGGCCGAGCAAGGTTTCGCACCAAAAATTTTCGGATACATCGACAGAGCTGGTAGACCATTGGTTGCTCTTGGTATTTCTTTAACCTTCGGCTTATTATGTTTCTTGGCTGCCTCGTCTCAACATGGTGCTGTCTTCAACTGGATGTTGGCTCTTTCTGGTTTGTCTTCTATCTTCACTTGGGGTTCTGCTTGTGCTTGTCATGTTATCTTCAGATTGGCATTGAAAGCTCAAGGCAGATCCACCGATGAGTTATCTTTCACTGCTCCAACCGGTATCTATGGTTCTATTTTTGGTGTCGTCGGTTACTGTTTAGTCCTTATGGCCCAATTTTGGGTTGGTGCTTGGCCAGTCAGCGACACTCCAGTTAGTCCATCAGATGCTGCATCCTCTTTCTTCCAAGCTTACTTGGCTGCTCCAGTTATTATCGTTTTCTACATCTTTTATATGTGCTGGAAGAGAGATTTCACTTTCTTCAATGGCTTGAAAAACATCGACTTGGATAGCGGTAGAAGAGTCGTTGACATTGAATTATTGAAACAAGAAATTGCCGAAGAAAAGGCATACATTGCTTCCAAGCCAATATGGTACAGAGTTTACAACTTCTGGTGTTAAACAGAAACTCGCAAATATCACAGAATATAGTTCAGGTGTCAGTTCAATTTTTTTCTTTTTTATTTATACTTACTATTCTATTTTTTTCATTCTATTATACATAATTTCTACTAATGAAAACTATTCTTAAAATTTAACAATTATAATTAAACCTGTAGATGTTAAGTTCAGCTACTCCGTTATTTTTATAATTTTATATGAGAAAAAAACAAAATAACAGGAAATTGCTCAACAGACAAAAAAAGTTATAAAGAAATAAAACTTTAGGAGAATTAATTGAAATTTTTAAAGAAAATGAAATTATATTTATCAATCTGCAGGTCTATGAGAACCTGAAAAGCAAATTCCTTTTGATACTGATTAATACGTTCTTCAATACTCTTTATTTTCCAATTATTAAGTGGCTCAAGTAAAGCATTCATCTCCCTGATTTATTATTTGAAGTTCAAACGTAAAAATTCTTGTAGATAATTCAGATATATATATATATATATATATATATATATTTATATATATTTGTGCATCTGCTGCACCTGTATATTTTTTTCACTGCACGCTTTTTTCAGGTTTTTCAGACGCTGATATACTTGATATAAACGATAGACAATAACACTTTTCTTTCTTTCTTTGATTCTTTGCATGAAGCCAATCTCTTTAACTGTTAAAACAACTTCAAGATAGATTCCGCGATATAATAAGTAAATCATTTACTTGAAATTTGGACAAACAGAACGCAATACACATACATAGAAGAGAAAATGTCTAGAAAGTCGGATTATTCATACATATATATGAGAGACTCTAGGTACATAGAATATTTACAACACTGGACAAATGATACATTATCGTTTGACGATATCCAAATACAAGACAAGTTTTTTAACGATTTACACAATGACCAGGAGTTGGATATTATGGCGCTTGGTTCCACTTTGAAGAACCGACGCATAGAACCATCATGGAAAGACTTGGACCTACAGAAATTTTTACATGATAATCATAGCACAAATCTTGGAGCTTTGGAAGATAGTAGTGGTAACAATGATAACGATATTGATAACATTAGGAGCTTATTTGAAATGAATGAGAGAAACACAAGAGATGAATTCAACAACGACACGGGCGGAATACATGCCATGTCGCATGATAGAACAATTGTTGACACCATTCGGTACTCCACAGCAGTATCAACTCCTATATACACAACGGCTTTCTCCAGAACCAATGCGTCCAGCGATTTTACAGGATTGAGCCTTAATAGTCCTGAATCAACGCAAACTACAACAGCATCATTGTCCCGTAATACAAACAGACTTACAGTGGCAGATTCCAGTGAGGATATCACATCAAACAATACAACCAATAACGGGATTATTGTTGAATCTAGAGAGAGAAATGTTGCAGACATTTCCAAGTCAAGAGACATCTTGAATACTCCATAGTAGTCTTCGGAGCTCATATGCATTATATTGTTTCCGGTGTAACCGGACGCGCTTTTTTTTCTCAAAGTTTTTTTTTCCTGCTTTCTAGGGACCGTACACATTTTTAGTCATCTATGTTTCTTGTATTTACTTACAGTGAAAGTTAATATGCCTGAAGCTTTTATTGAGCACATCAAGCCACTTTGAATAGAGGATTTGTTAATAACAACGGTTGGAATTAGGTTTGATATATGGATATATAGCATCATTTTGCTTATTGCTTATTTTTGGTAGCTTCGTTATTTGCTTTTTTTTTTAGTTATTGATTTTTTTTTCTATTATAGTTTTGACAGTATATTTATGGCTGTCGTGGTATGCTGATATTTTATATGTTTTAATAGATTTTGTTTGAAGGAAAACAAGAATACTATCAAAGAAAAGAAGAAACTTTCTAAAAGTTTTGTAAATATGAAGTACTTGACAAGGACTTTGTCAAACATACCTATTTGTTTCAATAATGACAGTAGTTTGGGTGGCAGAATAAGGAAACGTTATTTAACGACATTCATTCCACCGAGTACAAAAACGCCTATTTTTGAATATGGTGGTGACGAGGATCAAAGAAGCTTTCTATCCATGGTATCCAATGGTCATTTTGAGGAAGATTCTGATGAAGAACCCGAGCTAAGCACATCATTTCAGTCGCTTCCTATTGACATGGCAGGAATAAGTGCAAATAAAGATCTTGAAGACTTACTTACCGAAAATTCCAGAAAAAGTAACTCCAGCAATACTAGCAGTAGTAATGATTCTGAGTCGGATTTGACTAGCCTTGAGAGCTTTCAAGATGGAAATAGTTTTGATATCGACCACATAGATCCCTTAACACCCGTACCGTACAATAATAATACTCTTGCAAAAAAGAAGAGTTCGAACAGCGTATTGTCTCGTCCAAAAAGCTGGCAATTAAGAAAGCACAATAGTAAATCTAGTATAAGGACTGCCGGTCATTATAGAACTTTCAGTTATGGAGCCATTTCTGATGTCGATTTGGAACATTCATTGAGTAACGATGATATTGACGAGGAAGAAGAGGATTTTGAGCATGAGGTTGTGACAATTGAATCTGAACTTAAAACTTTTATAAAAAACACAATCCCCTTAATTATAACATTCTGTTTAAGTCAATCTTACACAATTTTATGTACTGTTACAGCTTCTAAGGTTTTTGGAACAGATGAATTGTCTGCAGTCAGTCTTGCAAGTATGACAGCTACCATCACATTTTCAATTTTTGAAGGTATTTCAACAGCACTTGATGTATTAAATCCACAGGCGTATGGCTTAGGTAATTTGAAAAAGGTTGGCTTGTATACTCAAAGATCAATAGCTCTATCAATGGTAATGTTTATTCCATTTGCAGTATTGTGGTGGAAGTCTGATTGCCTATTCAAGCACATTTTGGAAACAGAAAGATTGGTTATGTTGACATCTTCTTTTTTAAGAACCTTAATTCTTGCTGCTCCTGCGTACATTATCTTCGAAAATACTAAACGTTTTTTACAATGCCAAGGCATCTTTAACGCAAGCACTCTTGTATTATTCATTTCTACTCCCTTAAGTATTTTTTCTATTCGCGTTTTAGTTGATTTTGTGGGGTTTCAAGGTATTGCCATCACTTGTGTCTTGAATTTTTGGATTATGGCTATATTAATCATATGCTATGTAATTGTCATTGATGGACAAGATTGCTGGGATGGATTCAAGTGGGAAGCATTCGAAGGATGGTTGGAACTTTTAAAATTTGGTTTTGCTGGGATAGTTTGCACTTTCCTTGAAGCTTCGAGCTGGGAAATTTTAACTTTAATTTCAAGCTTTTTTGGCACAGAAGCGCTAGCTGCTCAATCGGCTATTTCCACGATAGCCTCTCTTACATTTTTTGTCCCATTTGCTTCGGGAATTTCAAGTTCTACAAGGGTAGCAAACTTTGTGGGGGCTGGAAGAATTGATGGCCCAGCTCAAATTGCCACTAAAATTGGTTTGTTTGCAGCGTTATTTGCGGGCTCTTTTAACGCATGTATATTATATTTCGGAAGATATTTTATTGCTCATTTATATTCAAATGATCCAAAAGTCATTTCTTTGATCATACAAATATTGCCATTGGTGTCTTTTATTCAAATTTTCGATGCATTAAATACTGTTTCGGGATCATTGCTTCGTGGGCAAGGTTCTCCATTTATTGGAGGTATCATTAACTTTATTGTTTATGATTTTTTTGCGATTCCATTAGCATTAATACTATCTTATCATTTAAAAATGGAATTAACAGGGCTATGGATTGGTATTGGTGCAGGTTTATTGATTATTGGGGTAACTGAGACATACTACGTGTTGAGAGTGGACTGGGAAGATGCAGTCCAAAAATGTTTAGAGAGAAATCGCATAAAGGTTTGAAAACGTGATGAATTTTGCATGTATTATTATACTTTATAGATAAGATAAGCATTTTTTTAATCCAAATAACTTATTTGATATTTTTAATATACACACTTATCTTGATATATTCCAGATTTGCCAGCCATTAGTACTCTTAGAAATTTTTATTGCACATCCGTTTAAAGAACCAGAACTATTATGAGAACAAAGCTTATAAATTAAATGATTGAAGTTGCTTCGAGAATCAATTTTTGTGATTTCATAATTAGCAGCATGTGTTTTAAAATGTTTAATATTCTTAAAAAGTACATATGAATCAAATCTGACATTATCATTCCACGAATTTGTATATTCATGATTGTTTGTCCTATATTGATTAATCTTTAATTTATATCTGGAGCTTTCTTGGAGCTGACCTTTTTTTTTTTCTATATTTCTCCTTGAACAATTTTTTGAAATGCTTTCATAAGCAGAATGTTTATTGTTAAATAACAGTTTCGGATGATTTTCAATGCACCCACCATAGTTCGAACTTATGTTTTTCAATTTCAGATTCCTAGTACTCTCTTGATACTTTTTTTTTAACACAAACGAGCTGCATCCAGAAGTCTCTTCAAAACCTATGGATTTAACATCATGCTGCTTTCTAACCTCATCCAACAACCTAGGTTCGCAATCATCATTATCATTCACTTTATCTATTGTCGACTTGTCGTCTAATGAAAAGCATGATATACTCTCGGCATGCACTAATTTTTTTTCATTATTTACATCTAAGTCAATTTTTTCGTGATTCAATTGATTGTGTATCGCGGCCGGTTTTATACTTTTCTGCAAACCTTTATACTCTTTTTTCTTAAAAATTTCCAATGCACTAATATTCTCTTCTATTGAGCTGGCTTTACTTATATTATTATCTTCTTCAGATATAACAGGGGACTGTAGCAGCTTTGTGATTGCGCATTCTCTTTCTATAGGTGCTGAAATTGTATTGTCAAAATCCAGTGAATAATGACTATCAAAGATATTTTTACACAAAAATCCATTAAGATCCTCAAGTAGCGTAGCTTGATCTCTAAGTAATATATTATTTTTTTCAGGCTCAATATTTATATCCGCTATCATTTCAGGATTAATTAAATTCATATCCAAATTGATTTGAATGAAGAATATTGAAGGAACCAACAATTGATTTTTTTGATAAACTGATATCACGCTTTTACATATTTCTTTTCCAATACCAAACATTATGCTCATAGACCTACCATTAATCAGAACTGTTCTAATAGATCTTTTGAAACTTGTTATGGAATTTTCTGTCTTCATAATAGGTAATAAACATGTCACAGTCCAGTCAGTGCAGAACTTCACATTTTCCCTTATTAAAAATTGTTTGCAACAGTTTCTAATTGAGGTCAAATTATGAAGAAACTGTGAGTAAGAAATACTGGAATTTAAAACTAAATCCAAGTTGTTAATCTTATTACTTTGCTTGACAAGTTCATTTTTCGAATTTAATTTGACAAGCTTCAACTGAAACTTAACATTTTTGCAATTAATGAAAGCATAATCGACAATCAATTGCCTTATGGATTGTATTGTCACTTGTCGTTTCTTTATCAAAAGTTTTTTCCTAACTGGTAGATTATTAAATAACCCCATAATAACTATGGAAGTTCCAACCGTGGTAGATATTGGTTTGAGAGTATTTGAATTTATTCTTCCTTTAGGATCCACAAACCATTTCTCCCCAACCCTATCATGCCCCGTTCTTGTTGTTATACTCATAGAATTGAAACCATTTTTGTAATTTTTGGAAGAAGATAATGTTGCCAAATAATGAAGGGCTTCACCTCTAAACCCTAGTGATGACATACCAAGATTGATATCCAGTAGACTTGAAATTTTGGATGTTGTACCTTTTAGACAAAGGAGTTCTCTATCGTTTTTCAAAATTCCGGTTCCATTATCTTTCACAGAAAGATAATTAAGGCCAAATGTTTCATGATCTACTTGTATTTCTATTATTGTAGCCATGGAATCCAAGGCATTGTCAATCAATTCTTTAATAGCACTGACAGGAGAGAATATAGTGTATGAAGATAGTATGGATACCGATGATTCATCTGATAATTGCTTAATTTTGATATTTTCATCTGGATTTTCGTTAGCCATTTCTTACATTATGTGCTAAATACTTTTCTTATTTCAATGAATAGGTACATTGAGATAAGATTAGTTAAAATATAGCATAAATGGAAGACAACCGTTTGATTACTTTTTTTCTTCAAGAACCCGTCAGTCACATGCCACATCAAAACTATGAGATTCATAAAATAAAACTGAAATTGGTTTGCTGTATTATTTTGATCTTATTACGTAGCAATAATGCTAATCAAATGAACTCTTATATTTTTTAAAAGATTTAGCATTAATTACAAATTCAAATACCAAATAGTATAAACAACTAGAAATATGGAAAAGTTGGGGAAGGACAAAACAAGGACAAATCAAAAGAACGAATCAAAGAATTGATCAACAAAGAAATTAATAATAATAATAATAATAATAATAATAATAATAATAATAATAATAATAATAATAATAATAATAATAATAATAATA